>CATIWC010002047.1:0-203426 GCA_948472305.1 Vicia faba | reverse complement strand
TTATAATATCATATTCATCATCATCAAGTTGTGCCTATTATTTATAAAATACAAATTAATATTATAAATATGAATCTAAAAATAAATCACCATTCAAAACTTATCATCAATAAACTAGTGAAACTAAGTGATTTCAAGTTTACTTAGAGGTTCATAAATTTTCTACACACAAAAACAAATTATTAAACATTATATTTTGATAAGACCTATTAAAATGTTTTCTAAATTAATTTAATTGTTTACAAAATCTCACTACACGATATATAGCATCCCTCTTTTTAATTTTGACATATTTTTGAGAATCAAGTCTTTGAGTAAAAACAAAAGTCTTAGTAAAACAAAAGTAGAAAAAACCCATGGGTTTTTGCATGATCTCTTGTAGTTTTGATAAACAATTATATTTTGATAACTAATCTAACCATTTTTTTTCTTTTTTAGAACAATGAGAAAGTGTTGAACATTTGATAGTGATGGGTTTATTTATAGGAGTTTTAGCTTTAGTAGTTATTGTATCATTTATTTTTTGGGTAATTAAGGAGTGGCGAGCAAGAAATGCTCACGAGTAAAAAATCCTCGTCGAGCTGCAAAAAGTGCTCAACAATCAGCATTAGAGGTAGACCGTCAATTGATGCAAGAGATGGTTGATGTTTCAACATATGATTCGACTCACCATCTTTCACTTTATCAAGAGACGTGTGCGATATGTAAAAAAGACTTTGTACATAGATGCACAATCCATGGTCTACCTTGTCAAAATGTCCTATGTGAGACATGTTTAACTCAGAACATATCAGCGATATAGATTGTCCAATGTCCTGTTTGTAGGGAAAAATTTAGAGAGGGTAAAATGATTGTAAAATATAATAAATTAATAAATTTAATGTGTTAGTTATTTTCTCTTTTGTTGTATGTATTTAAATTTTAGATTTATGTTTTTATGGTATTTAAAATATTTTTTAAAATAAAACTCTTTATTTTTATTTTTTTATATTTTTTAAAATTTGTAATTTCATCATGAGAATATAATAAAATTATAAAATTTTATTTTAATATGTAAAAAGTAATGAACATAAATAAGTAAACATGGAGATTTGATTGATTAATATTACAACTTAAACAAATTATTATCAAAGTTAAAAAAAGTACATAAAAAAAGCACGCTTTTTATTTATAATTTAAAAATGTTAAAATTTTGCTCAAATACTTTACAAAAGTATTATTTCAAAGGGTGGGTTATGGAGTGAACTATTTTGATTAATCCAATCAAGCATGGACACATGTATTAACATCACAAACCCCTCTTCTTTGTTTATGTAAATGGTAGACCAAAAAAGAAAAGTAAAAATGTAGCATTTGTGTCCAACACTCAAGAGAATGAAGATCAAGATGAAAAAGACAATGAGAAAAGCTTATCAAATACTATAGTTTATATTGAGAGGAAATTTAACCGTGCCTTGAAAAATTTGGATAAAAATTGGAGGACTAATTTATGAAGCAAGAAGTCTGATACACGTCCCTTAAACAAAAGAAAGGATGATCAACATCCAGCAAAGGCAAAAGAGCTCAATGCTATGAATTCGAAGGATTTGATCACATTAAAACTGCATGTCCTACTTTTCTCATGAAATGGAGGAAGGATTTTTTCTATCTTTTGGTCTGAATTTGATGATTAAATTGGAGGAGAAGGAGCTAATAATGTCATGGTTTTCACTGGTAAATATGAATTTTGCGGTGAGTCTGGAGATGAAAAGATTTTAGCAATAGAGCATGTTGAAACTTATAGAGAATTTCTCATTGAATGGAAAGAGTTTTGCAAAAGAGAACAGAAGCAAAAAGACATCATAAGTACTTTTTTTCCTTTAAGAGATAGAGGAACTTCTTTCAACCATCTCAGAGTTGGAAGAAAAAGTTAACTTGCTGAATTAAACACATATTTCATGTGCACGTGGAAGAGAATTAGTCAAATTATATGTTGAAATGCTAACCCTCACTTGCATTAATTTATGTTGTACCTCTAATGTTGTTCGACAAGCATTTTTTATTTCTTGAAGCCTTATTTTCTGCTAAGTGAGTAGCTCGGCGAGCATTTCTTGCTCATCACTCCCCCGCAACTACACAATAAATAGTTGGTACAAAAACTACTAAAACCAAAACTCCTAAAAATAACCTTATCTCAATCAAATGTCCAAGATTCACTTATCTCCTGAAAAAGAAAAAAAGTATGATAGTTTATCAAAACCACTTTATCAATATGTTTATCAAAACTTCAAGATTCTTCAGCAATAAACAGATTTACAGAAACAATTTCAACGTTACAGTGATTTTGAATAACTTCATGTAGTGTGTGATTCTCTTACAATTATTAGAATGTACCACGTTACAACGAATATGTTTACTGATAAAAAATTAAAAAATACCTAAGTTGAACTATTGAGAAAATATTTTTATCGCGATCTGCTAAGGTTAGATTAAGTGTCTTTCAACTCCATATTCTAAGTAAAATAATAATATTTTGTTTTTTTTGCATTCTTGGTTGATGATAGAATTTTTTTTTGTAAGGTTTTTATTTTTTTATTTTAATAATTATAATAAATTTTAATTAAAAAATAAATAAAATAATTAAATTTTTATTTTAACATAACATAATAATTAAATTTGAAAGTAAACATGTGATTTTTCTTTCAAATATAAATATACATGTGTATGCGCGCACGTGCGCATATATATATATATATATATATATATATATATATATATATATATATATATATATATATATATATATATATATATATATATATATATATATATATATATATATATATATATATATATATATATATATATATATATATATATATATTACTATTGAATAAATAATTTATATTTTCAAATATAAACATGCACACTTATGTGTTTTTATAAAGGAGAATATAAATTAATATATGAACATAATACATATTGTTTGCTTAACAAAAATATTATGTTAGTTTAACCACTATCAACAAATAAAATTCTATTGATGGTTCACTATTGTCTTCAATGACACTAGCATACAATCATGATTAAAATTTCTTTTACTAGATCATAACAATTAACAATTGAAATGTGTAATATTTATAAATTATTATTAAAGAACCAACATAGAAAGGAAACAAACATACCCTCAAGGACTCAACATAAAGCATAGAGGGACTGAACATCAAACATAAAGGATTATTAAATATTTGTGGAAAGTCTTGCTTCAAGTCTTCATGGCCTGGCCAATGTTATAATATCATATTCATCATCATCAAGTTGTGCCTATTATTTATAAAATACAAATTAATATTATAAATATGAATCTAAAAATAAATCACCATTCAAAACTTATCATCAATAAACTAGTGAAACTAAGTGATTTCAAGTTTACTTAGAGGTTCATAAATTTTCTACACACAAAAACAAATTATTAAACATTATATTTTGATAAGACCTATTAAAATGTTTTCTAAATTAATTTAATTGTTTACAAAATCTCACTACACGATATATAGCATCCCTCTTTTTAATTTTGACATATTTTTGAGAATCAAGTCTTTGAGTAAAAACAAAAGTCTTAGTAAAACAAAAGTAGAAAAACCCATGGGTTTTTGCATGATCTCTTGTAGTTTTGATAAACAATTATATTTTGATAACTAATCTAACCATTTTTTTTCTTTTTTAGAACAATGAGAAAGTGTTGAACATTTGATAGTGATGGGTTTATTTATAGGAGTTTTAGCTTTAGTAGTTATTGTATCATTTATTTTTTGGGTAATTAAGGAGTGGCGAGCAAGAAATGCTCACGAGTAAAAAATCCTCGTCGAGCTGCAAAAAGTGCTCAACAATCAGCATTAGAGGTAGACCGTCAATTGATGCAAGAGATGGTTGATGTTTCAACATATGATTCGACTCACCATCTTTCACTTCATCAAGAGACGTGTGCGATATGTAAAAAAGACTTTGTACATAGATGCACAATCCATGGTCTACCTTGTCAAAATGTCCTATGTGAGACATGTTTAACTCAGAACATATCAGCGATATAGATTGTCCAATGTCCTGTTTGTAGGGAAAAATTTAGAGAGGGTAAAATGATTGTAAAATATAATAAATTAATAAATTTAATGTGTTAGTTATTTTCTCTTTTGTTGTATGTATTTAAATTTTAGATTTATGTTTTTATGGTATTTAAAATATTTTTTAAAATAAAACTCTTTATTTTTATTTTTTTATATTTTTTAAAATTTGTAATTTCATCATGAGAATATAATAAAATTATAAAAATTTTATTTTAATATGTAAAAAGTAATGAACATAAATAAGTAAACATGGAGATTTGATTGATTAATATTACAACTTAAACAAATTATTATCAAAGTTAAAAAAAGTACATAAAAAAAGCACGCTTTTTATTTATAATTTAAAAATGTTAAAATTTTGCTCAAATACTTTACAAAAGTATTATTTCAAAGGGTGGGTTATGGAGTGAACTATTTTGATTAATCCAATCAAGCATGGACACATGTATTAACATCACAAACCCCTCTTCTTTGGTTTATGTAAATGGTAGACCAAAAAAGAAAAGTAAAAATGTAGCATTTGTGTCCAACACTCAAGAGAATGAAGATCAAGATGAAAAAGACAATGAGAAAAGCTTATCAAATACTATAGTTTATATTGAGAGGAAATTTAACCGTGCCTTGAAAAATTTGGATAAAAATTGGAGGACTAATTTATGAAGCAAGAAGTCTGATACACGTCCCTTAAACAAAAGAAAGGATGATCAACATCCAGCAAAGGCAAAAGAGCTCAATGCTATGAATTCGAAGGATTTGATCACATTAAAACTGCATGTCCTACTTTTCTCATGAAATGGAGGAAGGATTTTTTCTATCTTTTGGTCTGAATTTGATGATTAAATTGGAGGAGAAGGAGCTAATAATGTCATGGTTTTCACTGGTAAATATGAATTTTGCGGTGAGTCTGGAGATGAAAGATTTTAGCAATAGAGCATGTTGAAACTTATAGAGAATTTCTCATTGAATGGAAAGAGTTTTGCAAAAGAGAACAGAAGCAAAAAGGCATCATAAGTACTTTTTTTCCTTTAAGAGATAGAGGAACTTCTTTCAACCATCTCAGAGTTGGAAGAAAAAGTTAACTTGCTGAATTAAACACATATTTCATGTGCACGTGGAAGAGAATTAGTCAAATTATATGTTGAAATGCTAACCCTCACTTGCATTAATTTATGTTGTACCTCTAATGTTGTTCGACAAGCATTTTTTATTTCTTGAAGCCTTATTTTCTGCTAAGTGAGTAGCTCGGCGAGCATTTCTTGCTCATCACTCCGCAACTACACAATAAATAGTTGGTACAAAAACTACTAAAACCAAAACTCCTAAAAATAACCTTATCTCAATCAAATGTCCAAGATTCACTTATCTCCTGAAAAAGAAAAAAAGTATGATAGTTTATCAAAACCACTTTATCAATATGTTTATCAAAACTTCAAGATTCTTCAGCAATAAACAGATTTACAGAAACAATTTCAACGTTACAGTGATTTTGAATAACTTCATGTAGTGTGTGATTCTCTTACAATTATTAGAATGTACCACGTTACAACGAATATGTTTACTGATAAAAAATTAAAAAATACCTAAGTTGAACTATTGAGAAAATATTTTTATCGCGATCTGCTAAGGTTAGATTAAGTGTCTTTCAACTCCATATTCTAAGTAAAAATAATAATATTTTGTTTTTTTTTGCATTCTTGGTTGATGATAGAATTTTTTTTTTGTAAGGTTTTTATTTTTTTATTTTTAATAATTATAATAAATTTTAATTAAAAAATAAATAAAATAATTAAATTTTTATTTTAACATAACATAATAATTAAATTTGAAAGTAAACATGTGATTTTTCTTTCAAATATAAATATACATGTGTATGCGCGCACGTGCGCATATATATATATATATATATATATATATATATATATATATATATATATATATATATATATATATATATATATATATATATATATATATATATATATATATATATATATATATATATATATATTATATATATATATATATATATATATATATATATATATATATATATATATATATATATATATATATATATATATATATATATATATATATATATATATATATATATATATATATATATATTACTATTGAATAAATAATTTATATTTTCAAATATAAACATGCACACTTATGTGTTTTTATAAAGGAGAATATAAATTAATATATGAACATAATACATATTGTTTGCTTAACAAAAATATTATGTTAGTTTAACCACTATCAACAAATAAAATTCTATTGATGGTTCACTATTGTCTTCAATGACACTAGCATACAATCATGATTAAAATTTCTTTTACTAGATCATAACAATTAACAATTGAAATGTGTAATATTTATAAATTATTATTAAAGAACCAACATAGAAAGGAAACAAACATACCCTCAAGGACTCAACATAAAGCATAGAGGGACTGAACATCAAACATAAAGGATTATTAAATATTTGTGGAAAGTCTTGCTTCAAGTCTTCATGGCCTGGCCAATGTTATAATATCATATTCATCATCATCAAGTTGTGCCTATTATTTATAAAATACAAATTAATATTATAAATATGAATCTAAAAATAAATCACCATTCAAAACTTATCATCAATAAACTAGTGAAACTAAGTGATTTCAAGTTTACTAAGACGTTCATAAATTTTCTACACACAAAAACAAATTATTAAACATTATATTTTGATAAGACCTATTAAAATGTTTCTAAATTAATTTAATTGTTTACAAAATCTCACTACACGATATATAGCATCCCTCTTTTTAATTTTGACATATTTTTGAGAATCAAGTCTTTGAGTAAAAACAAAAGTCTTAGTAAAACAAAAGTAGAAAAACCCATGGGTTTTTGCATGATCTCTTGTAGTTTTGATAAACAATTATATTTTGATAACTAATCTAACCATTTTTTTTTTCTTTTTTAGAACAATGAGAAAGTGTTGAACATTTGATAGTGATGGGTTTATTTATAGGAGTTTTAGCTTTAGTAGTTATTGTATCATTTATTTTTTGGGTAATTAAGGAGTGGCGAGCAAGAAATGCTCACGAGTAAAAAATCCTCGTCGAGCTGCAAAAAGTGCTCAACAATCAGCATTAGAGGTAGACCGTCAATTGATGCAAGAGATGGTTGATGTTTCAACATATGATTAGACTCACCATCTTTCACTTCATCAAGAGACGTGTGCGATATGTAAAAAAGACTTTGTACATAGATGCACAATCCATGGTCTACCTTGTCAAAATGTCCTATGTGAGACATGTTTAACTCAGAGCATATCAGCGATATAGATTGTCCAATGTCCTGTTTGTAGGGAAAAATTTAGAGAGGGTAAAATGATTGTAAAATATAATAAATTAATAAATTTAATGTGTTAGTTATTTTCTCTTTTGTTGTATGTATTTAAATTTTAGATTTATGTTTTTATGGTATTTAAAATATTATTTAAAATAAAACTCTTTATTTTTATTTTTTTATATTTTTTAAAATTTGTAATTTCATCATGAGAATATAATAAAATTATAAAATTTGATTTTAATATGTAAAAAGTAATGAACATAAATAAGTAAACATGGAGATTTGATTGATTAATATTACAACTTAAACAAATTATTATCAAAGTTAAAAAAAGTACATAAAAAAAGCACGCTTTTTATTTATAATTTAAAAATGTTAAAATTTTGCTCAAATACTTTACAAAAGTATTATTTCAAAGGGTGGGTTATGTAGTGAACTATTTTGATTAATCCAATCAAGCATGGACACATGTATTAACATCACAAACCCCTCTTCTTTGGTTTATGTAAATGGTAGACCAAAAAAGAAAAGTAAAAATGTAGCATTTGTGTCCAACACTCAAGAGAATGAAGATCAAGATGAAAAAGACAATGAGAAAAGCTTATCAAATACTATAGTTTATATTGAGAGGAAATTTAACCGTGCCTTGAAAAATTTGGATAAAAATTGGAGGACTAATTTATGAAGCAAGAAGTCTGATACACGTCCCTTAAACAAAAGAAAGGATGATCAACATCCAGCAAAGGCAAAAGAGCTCAATGCTATGAATTCGAAGGATTTGATCACATTAAAACTGCATGTCCTACTTTTCTCATGAAATGGAGGAAGGATTTTTTCTATCTTTTGGTCTGAATTTGATGATTAAATTGGAGGAGAAGGAGCTAATAATGTCATGGTTTTCACTGGTAAATATGAATTTTGCGGTGAGTCTGGAGATGAAAAGATTTTAGCAATAGAGCATGTTGAAACTTATAGAGAATTTCTCATTGAATGGAAAGAGTTTTGCAAAAGAGAACAGAAGCAAAAAGACATCATAAGTACTTTTTTTCCTTTAACAGATAGAGGAACTTCTTTCAACCATCTCAGAGTTGGAAGAAAAAGTTAACTTGCTGAATTAAACACATATTTCATGTGCACGTGGAAGAGAATTAGTCAAATTATATGTTGAAATGCTAACCCTCACTTGCATTAATTTATGCTCTACCTCTAATGGTGTTCAACAAGCATTTTTTATTTCTTGAAGCCTCATTTTCTGCTAAGTGAGTAGCTCGGCGAGCATTTCTTGCTCATCACTCCGCAATTACACAATAAATAGTTGGTACAAAAACTACTAAAACCAAAACTCCTAAAAATAACCTTATCTCTATCAAATGTCCAAGATTCACTTATCTCCTGAAAAAGAAAAAAAGTATGATAGTTTATCAAAACCACTTTATCAATATGTTTATCAAAACTTCAAGATTCTTCAGCAATAAACAGATTTACAGAAACAATTTCAACGTTACAGTGATTTTGAATAACTTCATGTAGTGTGTGATTCTCTTACAATTATTAGAATGTACCACGTTACAACGAATATGTTTACTGATAAAAAATAAAAAATACCTAAGTTGAACTATTGAGAAAATATTTTTATCGTGATCTGCTAAGGTTAGATTAAGTGTCTTTCTACTCCATATTCTAAGTAAAAATAATAATATTTTGTTTTTTTTGCATTCTTGGTTGATGATAGAATTTTTTTTTGTAAGGTTTTTTTTTTTTTTTTTTAATAATTATAATAAGTTGTAATTAAAAAATAAATAAATAAATTCAATTTTTATTTTAACATAACATAATAATTAAATTTGAAAGTAAACATGTGATTTTTCTTTCAAATATAAATATACATGTGTATGCGCGCACGTGCGCATATATATATATATATATATATATATATATATATATATATATATATATATATATATATATATATATATATATATATATATATATATATATATATATATATATATATATATATATATATATATATATATATATATATATATATATATATATATATATATATATATATATATATATATATATATATATTACTATTGAATAAATAATTTATATTTTCAAATATAAACATGCACACTTATGTGTTTTTATAAAGGAGAATATAAATTAATATATGAACATAATACATATTGTTTGCTTAACAAAAATATTATGTTAGTTTAACCACTATCAACAAATAAAATTCTATTGATGGTTCACTATTGTCTTCAATGACACTAGCATACAATCATGATTAAAATTTCTTTTACTAGATCATAACAATTAACAATTGAAATGTGTAATATTTATAAATTATTATTAAAGAACCAACATAGAAAGGAAACAAACATACCCTCAAGGACTCAACATAAAGCATAGAGGGACTGAACATCAAACATAAAGGATTATTAAATATTTGTGGAAAGTCTTGCTTCAAGTCTTCATGGCATGGCCAATGTTATAATATCGTATTCATCATCATCAAGTTGTGCCTATTATTTATAAAATACAAATTAATAATATAAATATGAATCTAAAAATAAATCACCATTCAAAACTTATCATCAATAAACTAGTGAAACTAAGTGATTTCAAGTTTACTTAGAGGTTCATAAATTTTCTACACACAAAAACAAATTATTAAACATTAAATTTTGATAAGACCTATTAAAATGTTTTCTAAATTAATTTAATTGTTTACAAAATCTCACTACACGATATATAGCATCCCTCTTTTTAATTTTGACATATTTTTGAGAATCAAGTCTTTGAGTAAAAACAAAAGTCTTAGTAAAAGAAAAGTATAAAAACCCATGGGTTTTTGCATGATCTCTTGTAGTTTTGATAAACAATTATATTTTGATAACTAATCTAACCATTTTTTCTTTTTTAGAACAATGAGAAAGTGTTGAACATTTGATAGTGATGGGTTTATTTACAGGAGTTTTAGCTTTAGTAGTTATTGTATCATTTATTTTTTGGGTAATTAAGGAGTGGCGAGCAAGAAATGCTCACGAGTAAAAAATCCACGTCGAGCTGCAAAAAGTGCTCAACAATCAGCATTAGAGGTAGACCGTCAATTGATGCAAGAGATGGTTGATGTTTCAACATATGATTCGACTCACCATCTTTCACTTCATCAAGAGACGTGTGCGATATGTAAAAAAGACTGTGTACATAGATGCACAATCCATGGTCTACCTTGTCAAAATGTCCTATGTGAGGCATGTTTAACTCAGAACATATAAGCGATATAGATTGTCCAATGTCCTGTTTGTAGGGAAAAATTTAGAGAGGGTAAAATGATTGTAAAATATAATGAATTAATAAATTTAATGTGTTAATTATTTTCTCTTTTGTTGTATGTATTTAAATTTTAGAAATAAGTAAACATGGAGATTTGATTGATTAATATTACAACTTAAACAAATTATTATCAAAGTTAAAAAAAGTACATAAAAAAAGCACGGTTTTTTTATTTATAATTTAAAAATGTTAAAATTCTGATCAAATACTTTACAAAAAGTATTATTTCAAAGGGTGGGTTATGGAGTGAACTATTTTGATTAATCCAATCAAGCATGGACACATGTATTAACATCACAAACCCCGCTTCTTTGGTTTATGTAAATGGTAGACCAAAAAAGAAAAGTAAAAATGTAGCATTTGTGTCAAACACTCAAGAGAATGAAGATCAAGATGAAAAAGACACTGAGAAAAGCCTATCAAATACTATAGTTTATATTGAGAGAAAATTTAACCGTGTCTTGAAAAATTTGGATAAAAATTGGAGGACTAATTTATGAGGCAAGAAGTCTGATACACGTTCCTCAAACAAAAGAAAGGATGATCAACATCCAGCAAAGGCAAAAGAGCTCAATGCTATGAATTCGAAGGATTTGATCACATTAAAACTGCATGTCCTACTTTTCTCATGAACTGGAGCAAGGATTTTTTCTATCTTTTGGTCTGAATTTGATAATTAAATTGGAGGAGAAGGAGCTAATAATGTCATGGTTTTCACTGGTAAATATGAATTTTGCGGTGAGTCTGGAGATGAAAAGATTTTAGCATTAGAGCATGTTGAAACTTATAGAGAATTGCTCATTGAATGGAAAGAGTTTTGCAAAAGAGAACAGAAGCAAAAAGACATCATAAGTACTTTTTTTCCTTTAAGAGATAGAGGAACTTCTTTCAACCATCTCAGAGTTGGAAGAAAAAGTTAACTTGCTGAATTAAACACATATTTCATGCGCACGTGGAAGAGAATTAGTCAAATTATATGTTGAAACGCTAACCCTCGCTTGCATTAATTTATGGTCTACCTCTAATGTTGTTCGACGAGCATTTCTTATTTCTTGAAGCCTCATTTTCTGCTAAGTGAGTAGCTCGGCGAGCATTTCTTGCTCATCACTCCGCAATTACACAATAAATAGTTGGTACAAAAACTACTAAAACCAAAACTCCTAAAAATAACCTTATCTCTATCAAATGTCCCAGATTCACTTATCTCCTTAAAAAGAAAAAACGTGTGATAGTTATCAAAATCACATTATCAATATTTTTATCAAAACTTCAAGATTCTTCAACAATAAACAGATTTACAGAAACTAAAATCAAGAAACGATTTCAACGTTACAGTGATTTTGAATAACTTCATGTAGTGTGTGATCTCTTACAATTATTAGAATGTTTCATGTTACAACAAATATGTTTACTGATAAAAAATTAAAAAATACCTAAGTTGAACTATTTAGAAAATATTTTTATTGCGATCTGCTAAGGTTAGATTAAGTCTCTTTCAACTCCATATTCTAAGTAAAAATAATAATATTTTGTTTCCTTTGCTCTCTTGGTTGATGATAGAACTGTTTTTATTTTGAGGTTTTTTTTTTTTTAATAATTACAATAAATTGTAATTAAAAAATAAATAAAATAATTAAATTATTATTTTTACATAACATAATAATTAAATTTGAAAGAAAACATGTGATTTTTCTTTCAAATATAAATATACATGTGTATGCGTGCACGTGCGTGCATATATATATATATATATATATATATATATATATATATATATATATATATATATATATATATATATATATATATATATATATATATATATATATATATATATATATATATATATATATATATATATATATATATATATATATATATATATATATATATATATATATATATATATATATATGTGTATAACTATTGAATAAATAATTTATATTTTCAAATATAAACATGCACACTTATGTGTTTTTCTAAAGGAGAATATAAATTAATATATCAACGTAATACATAGTGTTTGCTTAACAAAAATATTATGTTAGTTTAACCATTATCAACAAATAAAATTCTATTGATGGTTCACTATTGTCTTCAATGACACTTGCATACAATCATGATTAAAATTTCTTTTACTAGATCATAACAATTAACAATTGAAATGTGTAATATTTATAAATTATTATTAAAGAACCAACGTAGAAAGGAAACAAACATACCCTCAAGGACTCAACATAAAGCATAGAGGGACTGAACATCAAACATAAAGGATTATTATATATTATTGAAAAGTCTTGCTTCAAGTCTTCATAGCCTGGCCAGTGTTATCATATCATATTTATCATCATCATCGTCAAGTTGTGCCTATAATTTGTAAAATACAAATTAATATTATATATATATATATGAATCTAAAAATGAATCACCATTCAAAACTTATCATCAATAAACTAGTGAATCTAAGTGATTTAAAGTTAACTAAGAGGTTCATAAATTTTCTACACACAAAAACAAATTATTAAACATTATATTTTGATAAGACCTATTAAAATGTTTCCTAAATTAATTTAATTGTTTAAAAAATCTCCCTACACAATATATAACAAAAGTCTTTGAGTAAAAACAAAAGTCTTAGTAAAACAAAAATAGAAAAACGCATTAGTTTTTGCATGATCTCTTGTAGTTTTGATAAACAATTATATTTTGATAACTAATCAAAACATTTTTTTCTTTTTTAGAACAATGAGAAATTGTTGAACATTTGATAATGATGGATTTATTTATAGGAGTTTTAGCTTTAGTAGTTACTGTATCATTAATTTGTTGGGTAATTAAGGAGTGGCGAGCATGAACAGCTCACTGAGTAAAAAATGTTCGTCGAGCAGCAAAAAATTCTCAACGATCAGCATTAGAGGTAGACCGTCAATGGATGCAAGAGATGGTTGATGTTTCAACATATGATTTGACTCACCATCTTTCACTTCATCAAGAGACGTGTGCGATATGTAAAAAGGACTTTGTACATAGATGCACAATCCATGGTCTACCTTATCAAAATGTCTTATGTAGACATGTTTAACTCAGAATATATCAGCGACATAGATTGTCCAATGTCCTGTTTGTAAGAAAAATTTAGAAAGGGTAAAATGATTGTAAAATATAATAAATTAATAAATTTAATGTATTAGTTATTTTTTCTTTTGTTGTATGTATTTAAATTTTAGATTTATGTTTTTATGGTATTTAAAATATGTTTTAAAATAAAACTCTTCATTTTTATTTTTTAAATAATTTTTAAAATTTGTAATTCTTTATGAGAATATAATAAAATTATAAAATTTGATTTTAATATGTAAAAATTAACAAACATAAATAAGTAAACATGGGGATTTGATTGATTAATATTACAACTTAAACAAATTATTATCAAAGTGAAAAAAATTTCATAAAAAAAAGAATGCTTTTTTATTTATTATATTAAGAAATGTTAAAATTTTGATAAAATACTTTACAAAAATTATTATTTCAAAGGGTGGGTTATGGAGTGAACTATTTTGATTAACCCAATCAAGCATGTACACATGTATTAACATCACAAACCCCTCTTGTATGGTTTATTTAATGGTAGACCAAAAAAGATAAGTAAAATTATAGCATTTGTGTCCAACACTCAAGACAGTGAAGATCAAGATGAAAAAGACACTGAGAAAAGCCTATCAAATACAATATTTTATATTGAGAGGAAATTTAACAGTCCGTTGAAAAATTTGGATAAAAATTGGAGGACTAATTTATTAGGCAAGAAGGCTGATATACGTCCCTCAAACAAAAGATAGGATGATCAACATCCAGCAAAGGCGAAAGAGCTCAATGTTATGAATTTGAAGGATTTGATCACATTAAAATTGCATGTCCTACTTTTCTCATGAAATGGAGGAAGGATTTTTTATATCTTTTGGTCTGAAGTTGATAATTGAACTGCAGGAGAAGGATCTAATAATGTCTTGGTTTTCACTGGTAAATATGAATCTTAAGGTGAGTATGGAGATGAAAAGATTTTAGCAATAGAGCATGTTGAAACTTATAGAGAATTGCTCAATGAATGGAAGGAGTTTTGCAAAAGAGAAGTGAAGAAAAAAGACATCATAAATACTACTTTCCTTTAAGAGATACAGGAACTTATTTCAACCATCTCAGAGCTGGAAGAAAAAGTTAACTTGCCGAATTAAACACATATTTCATGCGCACGTGGAAGAGAATTAGTCAAATTATAAGTTGAAACGCTAACCCTCACTTCCATTAATTTATGGTCTACCTCTAATGCTATTCGACGAGCATTTTTTATTTCTTGAAGACTCATTTTCTACTAAGTGAATAGCTCGGCGAGCATTTCTTGCTCATCACTCCTCAATTACACAATAAGTAGTTGGTACGAAAACTACTAAAACCAAAACTCCTAAAAATAACCTTATCTCTATCAAATGTCCAAGATTCACTTACCTCCTGAAAAAGAAAAAAAGTATGATAGTTTATCAAAATCACATTATCAATATGTTTATCAAAACTTCAAGATTCTTCAACAATAAACAGATTTACATAAACTAAAATCAAGAAACAATTTCAACGTTACAGTTATTTTGAATAACTTCATGTAGTGTGTGATTCTCTTACAATTATTAGAATGAACCATGTTACAACGAATATGTTTACTGGTAAAAAAATTAAAAAATACCTAAGTTGAACTATTTTGAAAATATTTTTATTGCGATCTGCTAAGGTTAGATTAACTCTTTTTCAACTCCATATTCTAAGTAAAAATAATAATATTTTGTTTCCTTTGCTCTCTTGGTTGATGATAGAATTGTTTTTATTTTGAGGTTTTTGTTTTTTTATTTTTAATAATTACAATAAATTGTAATTAAAAAATAAATAAAATAATTCAATTATTAATTTTAGATAATATATAACTATTGAATAAATAATTTATATTTTCAAACATAAACATGCACACTTATGTGTTTTTCTAAAGGAGAATATAAATTAATATATGAACATAATACATAGTGTTTACTTAACAAAAATATTATGTTAGTTTAACCACTATCAACAAATAAAATTCTATTGATGGTTCACTATTGTCTTCAATGACACTAGCATACAATCATGATTAAAATGTCTTTTACTAGATCCTAACAATTAACAATTGAAATGTGTAATATTTATAAATTATTATTAAAGAACCTACGTAGAAAGGAAACAAATATACCCTCAAGGACTCAACATAAAGCATAGAGGGACTGAACATCAACATAAAGGATTATTAAATATTTGTGAAAAGTCTTTCTTCAAGTCTTCATAGCCTTACCAGTGTTATAAAATATCATATTTATCATCATCATCGTCAAGTTGTGCCTATAATTTGTAAAATACAAATTAATATTATATATATGAATCTAAAAATGAATCACCATTCAAAACTTATCATCAATAAACTAGTGAATCTAAGTGATTTCAAGTTAACTTAGAGGTTCATAAATTTTCTACACACAAAAACAAATTATTAAACATTATATTTTGATAAGACCTATTAAAATGTTTTCTAAATTAATTTAATTGTTTACAAAATCTCACTACACAATATATAACATCCCTCTTTTTAATTTTGACATATTTTTGAGAATCAAGTCTTTGAGTAAAAACAAAAGTCTTAGTAAAACATAAATAGAAAAACCCATTAGTTTTTGCATGATCTCTTGTAGTTTTGATAAACAATTATATTTTGATAACTAATCAAACCATTTTTTTCTTTTTTAGAACAATGAGAAATTGTTGAACATTTGATAATGATGGTTTTATTTATAGGAGTTTTAGCTTTAGTAGTTATTGTATCATTTATTTGTTGGGTAATTAAGGAGTGGCGAGCATGAACAACACACTGAGTAAAAAATGTTCGTCGAGCAGCAAAAAATTCTCAACGATCAGCATTAGAGGTAGATCGTCAATGGATGCAAGAGATGGTTGATGTTTCAACATATGATTTTACTCACCATCTTTCACTTCATCAAGAGACGTGTGCGATATGTAAAAAAGACTTTGTACATAGATGCACAATCCATGGTCTACCTTGTCAAAATGTCTTATGTAGACATGTTTAACTCAGAATAGATCAGCGACATAGATTGTCCAATGTCCTGTTTGTAGGGAAAAATTTAGAGAGGGTAAAATGATTGTAAAATATAATAAATTAATAAATTTAATGTATTAGTTATTTTCTATTTTGTTGTATGTATTTAAATTTTAGATTTATGTTTTTATGGTATTTAAAATATGTTTTAAAATAAAACTCTTCATTTTTATTTTTTAAATAATTTTTAAAATTTGTAATTCTTTATGAGAATATAATAAAATTATAAAATTTGATTTTAACATGTAAAAAGTAACAAACATAAATAAGTAAACATGGAGATTTGATTGATTAATATTAAAACTTAAACAAATTATTATCAAAGTGAAAAAAAGTTCATAAAAAAAAGCACGCTTTTTTATTTATTATATTAAAAAATGTTAAAATTTTGAAAAAATACTTTACAAAAATTATTATTTCAAAAGGTGGGTTATGGAGTGAACTATTTTGATTAACCCAATCAAGCATGTACACATGTATTAACATCACAAACCCCACTTGTATGGTTTATATAAATGGTAGACCAAAAAAGAAAAATAAAATTATAGCATTTGTGTCCAACACTCAAGACAATGAAGATCAAGATGAAAAAGACACTGAGAAAAGCCTATCAAATACAATATTTTATATTGAGAGGAAAGTTAACAGTGCGTTGAAAAATTTGGATAAAATTTGGAGGACTAATTTATTAGGCAAGAAGGCTGATATACGTCCCTCAAACAAAAGATAGGATGATCAATATCCAGCAAAGGCGAAAGAGCTCAATGTTATGGATTTGAAGGATTTGATCACATTAAAATTTCATGTCCTACTTTTCTCATGAAATGGAGGAAGGATTTTTTATATCTTTTGGTCTGAAGTTGATAATTGAACTGCAGGTGAAGGAGTTAATAATGTCATGGTTTTCACTGGTAAATATGAATCTTACGGTGAGTATGGAGATGAAAAGATTTTAGCAATAGAGCATGTTGAAACTTATAGAGAATTGCTCAATGAATGGAAGGAGTTTTTCAAAAGAGATATGAAGAAAAAAGACATCATAAATACTACTTTCCTTTAAGAGATACAGGAACTTATTTCAACCATCTCAGAGCTGGAAGAAAAAGTTAACTTCCCGAATTAAACACATATTTCATGCGCACGTGGAAGAGAATTAGTCAAATTATAAGTTGAAACGCTAACCCTCACTTCCATTAATTTATGGTCTACCTCTAATGCTATTCGACGAGCATTTTTTATTTCTTGAAGCCTTATTTTCTGCTAAGTGAATAGCTCGGCGAGCATTTCTTGCTCATCACTCCTCAATTACACAATAAGTAGTTGGTACAAAAACTACTAAAACCAAAACTCCTAAAAATAACCTTATCTCTATCAAATGTCCAAGATTCACGTATCTCCTGAAAAAGAAAAAAAATATGATAGTTTATCAAAATCACATTATCAATATGTTTATCAAAACTTCAAGATTCTTCAACAATAAACAGATTTACAGAAACTAAAATCAAGAAACAATTTCAACGTTACAGTGATTTTGAATAACTTCATGTAGTGTGTGATTCTCTTACAATTATTAGAATGTACCATGTTACAATGAATATGTTTATTGATAAAAAAATTAAAAAATACCTAAGTTTAACTATTTCGAAAATATTTTTATTGCGATCTGCTAAGGTTAGATTAAGTCTTTTTCAACTCCATATTCTAAGTAAAAATAATAATATTTTGTTTCCTTTGCTCTCTTGGTTGATGATAGAATTGTTTTTATTTTGAGGTTTTTGTTTTTTTATTTTTAATAATTACAATAAATTGTAATTAAAAAATAAATAAAATAATTAAATTATTATTTTTAGATAACATAATAATTAAATTTGAAAGAAAACATGTGATTTTTCTTTCAAATATAAATATACATGTGTATACGCGCACGTGCGTGCGCATATATATATATATATATATATATATATATATATATATATATATATATATATATATAACTATTGAATAAATAATTTATATTTTCAAACATAAACATGCACACTTATGTGTTTTTCTAAAGGAGAATATAAATTAATATATGAACATAATACATAGTGTTTGCTTAACAAAAATATTATGTTAGTTTAACCACTATCAACAAATAAAATTCTATTGATGGTTCACTATTGTCTTCAATGACACTAGCATACAATCATGATTAAAATTTCTTTTACTAGATCCTAACAATTAACAATTGAAATGTGTAATATTTATAAATTATTATTAAAGAACCTACATAGAAAGAAAATAAACATACCCTCAAGGACTCAACATAAAGCATAGAGGGACTGAACATCAACATAAAGGATTATTAAATATTTGTGAAAAGTCTTGCTTCAAGTCTTCATAGCCTGACCAGTGTTATAATATCATATTTATCATCATCATCGTCAAGTTGTGCCTATAATTTGTAAAATACAAATTAATATTATATATATGAATCTAAAAATGAATCACCATTCAAAACTTATCATCAATAAACTAGTGAATCTAAGTGATTTCAAGTTAACTTAGATGTTCATAAATTTTCTACACACAAAAACAAATTATTAAACATTATATTTTGATAAGACCTATTAAAATGTTTTCTAAATTAATTTAATTGTTTACAAAATCTCACTACACAATATATAACATCCCTCTTTTTAATTTTGACATATTTTTGAGAATCAAGTCTTTGAGTAAAAACAAAAGTCTTAGTAAAACAAAAATAGAAAAACCCATTAGTTTTTGCATGATCTCTTGTAGTTTTGATAAACAATTATATTTTGATAACTAATCAAACCATTTTATTCTTTTTTAGAACAATGAGAAATTGTTTAACATTTGATAATGATGGTTTTATTTATAGGAGTTTTAGCTTTAGTAGTTATTGTATCATTTATTTGTTGGGTAATTAAGGAGTGGCGAGCATGAACATCACACTGAGTAAAAAATGTTCGTCTCGAGCAGCAAAAAATTCTCAACGATCAGCATTAGAGGTAGACCGTCAATGGATGCAAGAGATGGTTGATGTTTCAACATATGATTTGACACACCATCTTTCACTTCATCAAGAGACGTGTGTGATATGTAAAAAAGACTTTGTACATAGATGCACAATCCATGGTGTGATACGGTGGGAGAACTGACTATGAGTTTTGCGTTTGTTTTCGCAAATGTTTCGGTTGAGCAAGAGTCGCCACCGACTTTTTATTTTATCCTAAGGAAAGGTTTAAAAAGCACAGCAAAAACCTTTGAGATGTTTTCTTGGGTTCGGGGAGTAGATTATAGAAAGGGAAGGTATTAGCACCCTTTCTATCCATGGTTATCCATGGGCTCTTAGTTACTTGCTTAGATCATTTGCCTTTTTCAATTGTTTGAAATGGTGATTGTGTGTGTGGGTTTGAAAATGTTTTGAAAAGAGGCCAATGTGGTGGCAATCTTTGTAATGATCCATGTGGGGATGTATACAAAGATATATGTCTTTTAAAAAGTTTTCATTTGTTTTTGAAAGTTGTTTTGAAAGTGTAGTGATGTGTGATTTTGAAATTAGGCAAGTGTTTTGGTTTTGCAAGTTGGCAAGTACTTAAGAGCGATCTACCTTAAAGTTCTCAAAGGTTTTGTTATGTTTTTAACCCTTTTAACAATTTTGTTCCACCATTGTATTTGGTGGACAATCTTGTGTTAGGATGTGAAAGGGACGGGCGCGGGTCATCGTTTAGACCATAATTGCAATGGTGCCAAGTATCTTTGGGCATTTTCCTTAAGGGACTTGATCATTTTTTTAGGCAACTTTCGAAAGCGTCATCGAGGGACTATGATCATTTGAATTGTGTTTGTTTTGCCCAAAGAGACCTAACATGCAATATGGCCCAATTTTGAGAGGCAACAAGTGGATATAACCCTAGGGGTGTTAGTGTGCAAGTGTGTTTTATTGCATACAAGAGTTTTTCTTTGAATTAGGTTTTTCTATTTCATTGATTTTATCTTGTCATACACGTCCTAATTACTAGCAATAAGAAGCGGAAATGTAAAATCCTACGCTATTACAATAGTTAGGGGAGGGGGATACACATTTGTACATGGGGGGTTCAACGAGAAAAATAGACAAAAAAGAAAATAGCGGAAAACAAGATATATAGAGAGAGAGAGGGAGCCCGCGCGCTGTTGGGAGGTCATCAGAAGTTCTGACCCAGATCCGCTGTCAGATGATCAACCTGTTGGTGAAACTGGATGAGTCAGAACTTCTGACTCTAGAACCTGCAAAACAGAACTTGGTTAGTGGGGAAACCAGAAGTTCTAATTTCCCTGCGCAGCAAGACAGAAGTTTGTTAGTGGAGAACCCAGAAGTTCAGATTCTGCTGAAAAGGCAATAATTCTCAGAGGTTCTGATGTCATTCACAGCAAAACAGGCTTCAGATGTGCTAACGTCAAAGTCAGCACTTGGCTTTTTCCTGCACTAATCAGAACATCTGCAATCCTATTGTTACTCCACAAAACAGAAAACATATTTGGAACAGATCCAGCAAAATAGCAAAATGTCTCAGAGGTCAGAATCACCAAGGTCACGGGCAAGTCCTAAACTGGCTCAGAACGTTCTGAGGTATGAGAGTCCTCAGAACATAAACAGCAATAACATGAATATTTACATTATGTCACTTGAATATGTACAACTGATGATGCTTAACAGTGTGGTGAGGGTCAGCAGGTGCTTACCTGACTTTCTGGAAAATGGTGGGTGAAAGTTAGCTTTTGGTTCTGGTGGTGTTCTGGACAGATTTGGAAAAGGGGAAGTGAAGGTGTATACGTGTATAGGGTCAGAAGTTTGGAAAGAACGTTTTTGGTTTACAGAAAAGAGCTGGATGTTTGATGAAGTTGAAGGTGAGAAACTTAAAGTTATGAAACAAAGCTGGAGATTTTGGCAGAGTTTCAGAATGTTATATTGCTAGGAGTTTCGTTTCTCTCTTAGCAATTTTTCTGTTTCTTTTCTTGAACCCCTTTTGCAGTGGTGAAAGCTCTCTATTTATAGGCAAAGTTCTTGTGGATGCCTTGAACATTTAAGGCGCCAACAGAGTTTGAATCTTTGTTCTTTGACAGAAATTCCTGGGAAGTTGTGATAACAGCTATTTTTCAGCCTAGGTAGCAGCAGCAGGCGTAGATTGGGGGAAGTGACCTCTGAAATGGGCGGTGGCGTGAAGACCCATGCCAGAATCTGTGCAAAAGCATTTTCCAAGCCACACGTGAACGCTCATGAGTGGTTGGAAGCATTAATGGGCATTAAATGGTGACAAGACCTGTCAATACCAACATTCTGGTTGTTGAATCAGCAGCGTAAACCATGCTCTGGCCTTGGCTACCTGTTGTCTTAGCAAGCTCTGTAGATTCTCCTGGTTTTCTGGTACGTTCCTTGGGTCTACTTCTGGACAATCTGGACTTAGAGATTCTGTATCAATGTGACACCTATCCCCTTGACCTTTCATCTTCTGACTTCAACCTGTTCTGAAGGAGCCTTTATACTTTCATGTTTCTCTTGCATTCCTTTAGCAAGTTCTGACTGAGCTTGTGTAATTGCTGAAGGGGCATGTTCTGTTTGAGGCTTACACTCTGAACCACGTTTTCAACTTCTGATTGAACTGATGTAGCTGCTGAAGAGCCAACTTCTGACCATGCTGAGCCAAGTTTGCAACTTCTGACCGTCTTCATCTGGAATGGGTCCAGAAGTTCTGAAGCGCTGATTTTTCTAAAAACACTTATTTTATAGAAACATTTTAAGCACTTAGAATTTGATTTTCCTCAAGATGAAAGCGTTGTTTCTGGAGTTTGTGAGATCATCTTGCTCTTGTAAGTGGCTTGCTTGGGCAAAAGGATAACCCAGGACTTGGATTTGTTTCAGGGGACTTTGAAAAATCTAAGATGGTTTCCTGAAGAAAGGGAGGGCAGATTTTGGGGTACAACAGTTGCCCCTGTTCAATCTTCTTGAACCTGAAGAGTTAGATTGGCGAGTTTGCCTTTCGCGACTCGAAGGTAAAAGGAGATTGGACACCAGAGTGCCCGAAAATTTGCACTCGCTCAGTAGAGTATCAGCAATGTGATGGCGGGAATGGGCTTACAGATGCCATTTGGAGAGGCGGTAGATAGGGAGATGGGCTTATAGATGCCATCTGGAGGCGTGACAAGACCTTGTCGGGAATGGGCTTATGGATTCCATTTGGAAGTGTCGATCGCATAAGAGATTCCTTAGCGAGAAATTTGTATATTTGAGAAAGACGGATGTTTTCCTGGCTTGTTACAGGTGTTTGATCTTCAATCTCCTTATGCAGATGTGCCCTGGCTAGATACAGGTATCGAATCTACAATCGGTTGCTCACAGATGTGCCCTGGCTGGATACAGGAGTCGAATCTGGAAATAGTCGTTAATAGATGTGCCCTGGCTGGATACAGGAATCGAATCTTCGGACTCTTCAGACGTGCCCTGGCTAGATACAGGAATCGAGTCTGGAAACGTGACAGTTGATAGATGTGCCCTGGCTAGATACAGGAATCGAATCTTTGAACTCTTCAGACGTGCCCTGGCTAGATACAGGAATCGAGTCTGGAAATGTGGTCCACAGATATGCCCTGGCTGGATACAGGAATCGAATCTTCGAACTCTTCAGACGTGCCCTGGCTAGATATAGGAATCGAGTCTGGAAACGTTGTAGTTGATAGATGTGCCCTGGCTAGATACAGGAATCGAATCTTTGAACTTTTCAGACGTGCCTTGGCTAGATACAGGAATCGAGTCTGGAAACTGATCACTCCCAGATATGCCCTGGCTAGATACAGGTATCGAATCCGGAATTTGTGACAGTTGAAGGTAGTTGTTTTTGGGATCGTCTTTTTCCCTGAAAAGGCAAAAACATAAGTTGTACGCCATGTCATGATGCATGATGTCATGATGTTTAACATGAGATAGTTTTGTATGCACTTTATCATGTATGTAAGCAAGATGTATGAAAGTGTGAAATGCTTATGAATGTATCTTCGTCTTAGGAAAATAGGTCTTTGACGATCGGCTGGGGAGTTGCCCTGTGGCCGAGATACTTTGCTGAAGTTTTGATGAGAGCTTCGCTGAGGGTTTCGATGATGGACTCCACTGGGGATAACAAAGATAAAATCTGCTGGGGATACCGAAGATAAAATCTGCTGGGGATTTGAAAGATAAACTCCGCTGGGGATCGAAAGATAAACTCCGCTGGGGATCGAAAGATAAAATCCGCTGGGGATTTGAAAGATAAACTCCGCTGGGGATTGAAAGAACTTTGTTGGGGATCGATCTTCCGTGGCGATTAGCTGAGGATAACCCAGTTATAAGCCCTTGTGAGGAATAACTCTGAATAAAGTTAGGGAGAGATGTCCGTATTCTGCAGGAGATAATCTTCCAGAATCTACTGGGGATAAGCTTTAAGACCTGTTGGGGACAAGAATCCCACTTTCCTGGGGAAACTTTTGGAATTGTGCTGGTAAATGGTTCTACTGGGGTGTCCGTATTTCGCCAGGTAACAAACTTAGATCAAGACTGCCGGGGATGCTTGCTGACGAATGCCTATACTCTGCTGGGGAATGTGGTGCCTTTTTCAGGATTGATAGGGAAACAACTCTGCTTGGGGAAAGTATTGCCGAATCTTGTCTTACTCTGCGGGGAGTTGAGATGATTTAGTCGCATTCTTCAGTCGAATCTACCTTGGTACCTTGGCGGACAAAGCAACCCGACTGCATCAGACAACTTTACATTGCCCTGTGTCCGATGTCACCTGTAATTGATCTTTTGTCTCATACGCGAATATTTATGAATCAGCAATTTTAATGTCAAATGCATATATCAAAAACGAACATTGGACGTTCTTCGCAAGACAAAACAGAAAGAAGAAAACAATGGTAATTTGTATGGACAAATGAATTTGTATTGATTTGAACTTTGCCTGTGAATAGGCGTTTTTATACAAGAGACTGACATCCTAGTAAGAGGACGCCGCCAAATAACATAGAATTTTGAAAAGGAAATAAAACAGCTATGTGAACGATCCCACTGGGTTCCAACTCTGCTATTGCCTTTATGTCTTCGAACGTCTCATCGCTTTGCTACCTAGTTGAAGATGAAGCTGATTGGTCGATGCCGAAGTCTGAGCCAGGTAGTGGATACTGAATTCTGGATGCGATGTGATCCAATGAGACATAGTGTTACGCTCCATCCCTAACTTTTGCCTGGACCGCCCTTTCAGGTTTTCAGTCCACCGGGATACCCATTTTTGCCCAAGCCGCCTTTTCAGGTTTTCGACTTGCCGGGTGTACAGATTTTTTTCATTTCATCCCTTATTTTTGCCCGAACCCTTTTGGTTCGCCGGGGAGCCCTTATTTTTGCCTAGGTATGTCAACCTAGCGGGTCTTTTATTTATGCGTAGTATTTTTTCACTATGTCTGCATTGGCGGGGTGAGGAAGGTCGTCACCATCCATGGTGGTTAGGATCATGGCTCCTCCTGAGAACACACGCTTAACCACAAATGGCCCTTCGTAAGTAGGGTTCCATTTGCCCCGGGGATCACTTTGAGGAAGGATGATGCGTTTGATTACCAGGTCCCCAACTTGATACTCTTGCGGTCTGACTTTCTTGTTAAATGCCCTGATCATCCGTTTTTGATACGTTTGACCATGACAGATAGCAGTGAGCCTCTTTTCGTCAATCAGATTTAATTGATCAAGTCGAGTCTGGATCCAATCATCTTCATTCAAGTCTGCATCCTTCATTATCCGGAGAGAGGGTATCTGGATTTCAATTGGCAAGACGGCCTCCATGCCATAGACCAAGGAGAAGGGAGTTGCCCCGGTTGACGTTCTGGCTGAGGTGCGGTACCCATGAAGAGCGAACGGTAACATCTCGTGCCAATCTTTATAGGTCACTGTCATCTTCTGCACAATTTTCTTGATATTTTTATTGGCTGCCTCTACAGCCCCATTCATCTTCGGCCGGTAGGGAGAAGAATTGTGGTGCTGTATTTTGAATTGTTCACAGAGTTCAGTGATCATTTTGTTATTGAGGTTGGTACCATTGTCCGTAATGATTCTTTCCGGGACACCGTACCGACAGATCAGATTATGCCGGATGAAACGTGCCACGACGCTCTTGGTTACTGTGGCATAGGATGCTGCCTCAACCCATTTCGTGAAGTAATCGATCGCCACCAAGATGAAGCGATGCCCATTGGATGCCGTAGGTTTGATCTCACCGATCATGTCTATGCCCCACATTGCAAACGGCCAAGGTGCAGTTAGAACATTCAAAGGAACCGGAGGGATATGCACCTTGTCAGCATAGATCTGGCATTTATGACAAGTTCGGGAATGTTGGTAACAATCGGCTTTCATTGTGGACCAGAAATATCCTGCCCGAAGGATTTTCTTAGCCATGGTGTGTCCACTGGAATGTGTTCCAAACGTGCCTTCATGTAATTCCATCATAATTTTCTCTGCTTCAGCCTTATCCACACAACGTAGCAGAGTTGAATCATGATTCCGCTTGTAGAGAATGCCGTTGCTGAGGAAGAATTTCGCGGCAAACCTCCTCATGAACTTTTTATCGTTGACAGATGCACCTTCCGGGTATTCCTGAGTTTCCAAGTACCTCTTCACCTCATGATACCAGGGTTTTTCAATAACCTTCTCAGCCTCGAGCTCACAGTAGTATGCCGGTTCATCAAACTTCCAGATGATGATTCGGGGAGCCTCATTGTCCCATTTAACTTTGAACATTGAAGACATCGTAGCTAGTGCGTCCGCTAGCTGATTCTCCTCTCTTGGGAAGTGCTCAAAAGTTATTTATTCAAAGTGGGGGAGCAAGGTTGACACATACTCCTTGTAAGGGATAAGATTCGGGTGTTTCGTATCCCACTCGCCTTTGATCTGATTGATTACGAGAGCGGAATCTCCGAAGACACTTAGAAATTTGATCCTCAAGTCGATTGCAGCTTGTAAACCCGTGATACATGCCTCATATTCTGCCATGTTGTTGGTGCAGTTGAAACATAATCGGGCGGTGAGTGGAGTATGAGTTCCTTTGGGAGATATGATTACAGCGCCGACGCCGTTACCCAAAGCATTGGAGGCTCCATCGAAGTGCATAGACCATCGGGATCCTTCCTCAGGTCCTTCATCCGGTCCAGGTACTTCACAGTCAGTTACCACCATGATGTCTTCGTCCGGAAAATCAAAGTTCAATGATTGGTAATCGTCCACAGGTTGGTGTGCCAAGTGATCCGCCAGTACACTTCCTTTAATCGCTTTCTGAGTTGTATACTGGATATCGTATTCTGTTAAGATCATTTACCATCTCGCTATTCTTCCAGACAGAGCGGGCTTTTCAAATATGTACTTGATGGGATCCATCTTTGAAATCAATAAAGTAGTGTGAGTCAGCATATACTGTCTCAGCCGGCGAGCAGCCCATACAAGAGCGCAGCAAGTTTTCTCAAGCAGTGAGTAACGAGACTCACAGTCGGTAAACTTTTTGCTCAAGTAATAAATAACGTGCTCTTTTCGGCCAGACTCGTCATGCTGTCCCAGCACACACCCCATTGAATTGTCAAGTACTGTCAGGTATAGTATCAGAGGTCTTCCTTCCATCGGTGGCATAAGAATGGGTGGCTCTTGGAGATATTCCTTTATTCTTTCAAAGGCGGCCTGACATTCATCATTCCAGCGTACTACTTGATCTTTCTTCAGCAGCTTGAAGATTGGCTCACAAGTAGCAGTCAGATGCGAGATGAATCGGGCAATGTAATTCAGTCGTCCTAGGAAGCCTCTGACTTCTTTCTCTGTTTTTGGAGTCGGCATCTCTTGTATGGCTTTTACCTTGGCAGGGTCCACCTGAATACCTTTATCACTTACAATGAAACCTAGCAATTTTCCGGACCTTACCCCAAAGGTGCATTTGTTGGGATTCAATCTCAGCTTGTACAACTTGAGTCGGTCAAATAACTTCCTCAGATGGTCAAGGTGCTCCTCCTCAGTTTGAGACCTTGCGATCATGTCATCAACGTATACCTCAATCTCATGATGGATCATATCATGAAACAAAGCAACCATGGCACGTTGATAGGTTGCCCCAGCATTTTTCAATCCGAATGGCATGACCTTATAACAGAAGGTGCCCCACTGAGTCACAAATGTAGTTTTCTCCATATCCTCTGGAGCCATCTTGATCTGATTATAACCTGAAAAACCATCCATGAAGGAGAACACCTTGTGTTGAGCTGTATTGTCAACAAGGACATCAATGTGAGGTAGGGGGAAGTCATCCTTGGGGCTGGCCCTGTTCAGATCCCTGTAGTCGACACACATTCTGACTTTACCGTCCTTCTTCGATACTGGCACTACATTGGCAACCCACTGAGGGTATGAAGTCACTGCAAGGAATCCGGCATCAAACTGTTTCATAACCTCGGCCTTGATCTTTTCGGACATCTCTGGACGCATCCGTCGGACTTTTTGCTTTACCGGAGGGCAATCTTCCTTGGTTGGCAGGTGGTGAACTACAATGTCGGCATCCAAACCAGGCATATCTTCATAGGACCAAGCAAAAATTTCCATGTAATCTTGTAACATCTGGATCAATCGTTGCTTCACGCTAAGCTCTAGATTGGCACCAATCTTAACCTCTTTCCTATCCGTCTCGGTACCCAGGTTAATTGTCTCCACCGGCTCTTCATGTGGTTGAATAGCTCTCTCTTCCTGGAGTAGCAGTCTTGCGAGTTCACCAGGCACTTCGCAATCATCTTCACCTTCGTCTTTGGCCAAGTTGATCGGATTTTCGAAGTCATAACTGGCGGTAGCAGAGCTGTTACCAGTAAGATCCAGAGTGGATTGAAACCTGTATAAGTGAGTGTGTGTAAATAGCTGTTTTGCAATATATATAACACAGAAAGGAAAAAAGAGCACAAGATTTGAAATGCAACAAACGTCAAATGTTTTGATTGATGATATATGAAAATGTCATACAAAAAGCCCTCACAAATGGAGCTACGATGCCCCGGGTAGGACACCGAGCCAATAAAGTTTTAACATTTGTTTGTTACAAATTTAGAAATCAAAAGAAATCAATTACTACGTGACAAATGTGATAGGGGTAAAATCCTTTGCCGTCCAGTTGCTTGGTCCATCGCTGGTGGTCGGGTAGATCCAACTGTCAAACTCTGCTTCCTCTACATCCTCCTCGAAAGCATTCACCCTTGAGCTGGAGATAAACACCGGAGCCTTTCTGATCTTCTCTTTGCGCACAACCCTCTGAGCCTCTGCAGTAAAGCCCAGCCCAAACTTGTCGTTCTTCTGAGCAAAGTCAGGAAGCTGACCCCAGTTTGCACAATTGCCTTTCTGAACCACAGCCCGGGCATCCCTTAGGGAAGCCATCTTCAAGGAAACATTCTCTTCAACTGTTGTCTCTGCAGCTGCTGAAATTGGATGCACCTCCTCGAAATGCTGAAAGGGGGTTTCAATAAACTCCCCATCCATCTCAATGTACCTGAAGGAATTCAAATGGCTCACCATATACTCCTCTTCTCCTTGCACAGTGACAATCTTTCCCCTGACAGGGTACTTCAGCTTCTGGTGCAAGGTAGAGGTTACTGCCCCAGCTTTATGGATCCAAGGTCGACCCAGTAGACAAGAGTACGATGGACATATATCCATCACATAAAAAGTAGAGTCAAATACTTGAGAGCCCACACGAATAGGGATATTAACCTCTCCATGAACCATCCTTTTTGAACCGTCAAAGGCCCTGACGATGATGTTGTTGGGCTTCAGTTCTAGGCCTTCATAATCCAAACGGTCTAAAGCCTTTTTCAGTAGGACATTCAAGGAAGAACCAGTATCCACCAATACATGCGCCAGAGTAGTGCCCCTGCATTCGATAGAGACATGCAGGGCATCGTTGTGGTCTCTTCCTTTCGCAGTCAGGTCAGCATCTGAAAAACCCAAACCATTGTCTGCTGTCAGATTTGCTACACAATCAGCGAACTGGACTGCAGATGTCTCCTGGGGTACATGGGCCGTCTTGAGAAATGAGATCAAGGCCTTAGCGTGGGCCTCGGAGCATAGCAATAAAGAGAGCATGGAGATCTTGGAGGGCGTATGCCCCAGCTGCTCGACAACATTGAAGTCGCTCTTCTTTATTATTTTCAGGATCTCCTCCATTTCTTGTTGGGAGGCCTCAGCATTTACAGGTATTGGTGCCTCCCTCCGGGCAGGCTCTTCTTCAATCCCTTTGCCCCGAACATTTGAGGGCTCGGCAGCAGGGGAAACAACTTGATCAGCAGCAGGAACAGGTGAACTTGTAGGTTTTATAAGGAGGGGTTTTCGAATAGAGGGTGGTGCAATGTCAGGCGAGAAGAGCCTGCCACTGCGGGTGACCTTGGCTGGACCAGTGATATCGCAGATACTGGCGCCAGTGTTGAATTCTTGTTTGATTCCATTCACATATACGTCTGCCCCATAATGCCAAGGGACAGCTTTATCAGACACGTAGGGGAAAGGCCCCGGAACAGTAACAATCACAGGTGCGACAGTCAAGATTTGAACAGGCTTCTTCGGGAGAGCCTTGATTGGATTTTTGAAGATGGTAACCACAGAAACTTCTCTTATCGGAACTACTTGAACAACAGACTTCTGAAACAAAATCTCCTTACTATCCATTAGGCTTTGGATGCCTATCTTCAGCAAGGGACAACCAGATAGGGAAATAGCACAGAGCAGGCAACCTTCACTGCAACCCGGAAATAAACCGGCCAGCAGTAGGTTCTTCTTGACGGTCTTCAGAGGGGTAACAACTTCATCTACCGAAACAGCATATATTTCTTCCTCAATGGCATTTACCCTATGCTGGGGCATAGGAGCAGTTACAACATTTGGTCTCTCCGGGGCTTCAAACTGAATTTCCTTTGCGTCGATCAGATCTTGCACTTTGTTTCTCAAGGCCCAGCAATCATCAGTAGTGTGCCCGGGACTATCAGAATGATAAGCACACCGGGCATTTGGGTTATACTTAGGAGACGCCGTGTTGACGACCTTAGGAGTTTCTTTGAGGGTCACCAGGTTGGTGGATAACAGTTGGGGTAAAATTTGAGATAAGGTCATACTCAGTCGAGTATACTGCCTCTTGGGCCTTTCACTTCTTTGTTGATTGTACTGCTGAGGAACAGCAACAGGTTTTGAGATGACCAAAGCGTTGACGGTTTGGCGACTTTCGGGCTTGACTTGTCTTCTAGGACCATAGACGGCACTTGCTTCTTTCTTAAACGGCCTCTTCTCAGCACTTGTGGAGGCAGCCTTTTGTATCTTGCCTGACCTGATGCCAGCTTCAATTCTTTCTCCTGTCAATATCAAATCTGTAAACCCAGCGGAGGAGTTACCAACCAAATGATTGAAAAACGGACCAGACAACGTCCCTAGAAACATATCAACCAGCTCCCGATCAGTCAATGGAGGCTGCACCCTGCCAGCCAAATCTCTCCATTTTTGAGCGTACTCTTTGAACCCCTCACCCGTTCCTAGAGACATACCCTGAAGTTGGGTACGCGTAGGAGCGAGATCAGAATTGTATTGGTATTGTCTGTAGAATGCGCTTGCCAAATCTTCCCAGTGTCGTATGCTAGTTCCATCTAACTGGTAGAACCATTCAAGTTGCGACCCCGAGAGGCTATCTTGGAAGAAGTGAATCCAAAGGTTCTTATCCGCCGTGTAAGGTTGGATTTTCCTTACGTACGACCTCAGATGCAGCTTTGGGCAGGAGACCCCATCATACTTGGCGAAGGCAGGCGCTTTAAACTTGTGTGGAATCACTACCCCAGAAGATAACCCCAAATCTCCGAAATCCAGTCCCGGCACATTCTGAATTTCCATGGCGCTCAAGCGGTCCTCCAATTGCTTGTATCTGTCAGCAGCAGGTGGGTATTGTTCGTCGTTATAGTCCGTCTCGTTGTCGGAGACTGCGGGACTAGGAGCTCCTCCCCCTTGGGGACTGTTTTTCTCAGCAGAAGAAGTAGTTGGATCAGCTTCATTATGGAGTGTGTTCCCAAATCTGCGTCCGGTGTTGAACAACGCAGTCCTCTTTTTCTTTTTCTTCTTCAGGAGTAGAGTTTTCAACTCTTGCTGACCCTGGGCTAGGCTTAGGACCATCTCTTGAAACTGTGCACTTTGGGCCTGAAGGGCCTTGATTGCTTGCTCACTGGATGAGTCTGGATTCATGATGACTGACTGTTCCAAATAAACAGCGAAGAAGATTAAGCAACCTGTAGAAAAATGGGTACCTGTTATGCACATGATGCATGAGATGCTATCTATGCAATGCATTCAAGGGTTTTGGAAATTCATAGTTGTTGTAGACAAAAAGAACGCACGTCATTTTAATAAGAAAAGATTTGTCAGTACATAAATGACCCATGGGTCAAAAGTTACAAAATAATTTCTCAGGGTAGAAAGACATTGCGCATCCTTTTTGGTGCGATGTAGGTGTTGAGGACCTCTTGCTCATGGAGTCGGCGGGTAAGCTCTAGAACCTTCTTCTCACTGGCGTAGAAGCTAGCCTCAAAAGTATTACGTTCCTCCTTGAGCTGAATCCAGCTTTTCTGCATCTCCTCCCACGATGTAGGCATGTCTGGATGTAGGATGGTGTAGGAAACCTCTCCTTCATTGACGGGCTCTTTAATCACAGGGAGAATATGAGGATAAGGCATCATCAATCTTTGGGCTCGGGCTCGTACCCATTTGAGATAAGGTTCAAGAGGGATGGAGTTCTTGCGTCCCAAAGTCTTGCTATCAACCTTGTTGAGTTTTCCCCAAGCTCTGATGAATCTTTGACGAAGTCCTTGTGCATCATTGTCGAAGTCAAAAACTAAGCTAGGAATCAACATATCATGAGGGCCGTCCCTCCGGGCATATCCAAATTGCCTCAAAGCTAGGCAAGGATTGTAGGTGATACCCCCTCTAATTCCAAGTAAAGGAACATTAGGAAATTCTCCGCAACGATCGATAATGATGATATTTTCTCTGGACCGAGAACACCAATGCACATCAGAATGAGTAAGAGCCATCAATCGTTGGGACCACCTTGTACCTTGATCATTCTTCAAGACAGATTGGGGAAGGTGCGAAATAAACCACCTTGCGAGGAGAGGAGTACAGCACATGAGAACACCCCTCTTTCTCATTGTTCGTGTGTAAAATGAGTGAAGGATGTCCCCAAGCAATGTTGGTATTGGGTTTCTGGACAAGAAGATTTTGACGGCGTTGACATCTACCAATTGGTCGGGATTTGGGAACAAGAACAACCCATAGATAAGGAGTGCCACAACCTCTTCAAAGGCTTGTAGGTCCAATGAGTTCCAACATTCTTGTGCCTTCTCAAACAAGAACTTGGCTAAGAATCCTTTGACGCCGCTTCTGGTTTCCCAATGCCCCTTGATTTCAGATGGTTGTAGATGTAGTGCTCGAGCAACATCCTCAGGCTTTGGTTCCTTCTCCGTACCGTTGAAGGGTAGTTGATTAAGGATAGGAATTCTCAGGAGTTGAGAAAACTCCTCCAAAGTGGGTACCAACTGATAATCAGGGAAAGTGAAACAGTAGTGAAGAGGGTCAAAGAACTGGAATAACACTTTTATCATGTCTTCTTCAATGTTGGCGTTGACTAGGCTGAGCAGTCTACCATGTCTTTCACTGAAGGATGAATTTTCCGGAATTCTTGAGGTGAGCTCCTTGAGTTGAGGAGAGATTCTCACAAGGCTGACTTGAATGGTATTTCTGCGAGGAATCTCCATGTCCTGCAAAACAAGAACAAAGATGAAGATCCAAAACCCTTGAAATGGTTAGTAAATGCATATGATGCTTCATGATGTTTATGATGTATGCACAAAACATATGTACAAGTAAATCACACCAAACCCTAGTTTCAGGCTTGCATGGGGTTTCATAGGTAAGTACCCTCTTGAGTGTAGTTGGCTTAAAAACCTGTCCTATAAATAGTAACTGGGTTCTAAGGAGCTCAATATCATTGGATTGTTTTCAATGTTCATTGTTTCGGTTTAGCCACTTAACTAGCGACCAAAATATTCCAAGAAAACAACCCTCAATGAGTGTAGTATCGAGTATCTACCAACTTCGGACTGCACCAAAGCCGGTCATCTCACTACCCCTAATGAAAGGCCAAGATGGTCAAGTAAGGTTCTAGGTCATTAGTGCTTAGTGACATCACTCAGCGGCCCCGTACTCTCCTTGATTGAACTCAAGGGTTACCGGTACTCACAAATATGTCGCACTAATATAGCTATTTCTTAGACCGTGTCGGTATACCCCGCACAGTTTCCACAACGTATTGCTATCTACGAATGTTTCCCAAAATCCGGGTGGAGGATTGTAAACCCAAACAATAGAGCCAAAGTATAAAGCAAGCAAATCAAACAATTAGTCATGCAAGAGGGTGATCTAAGCCCTAAGGTTACTCCACTTTTAAAGTATCAATCCCCAGCAGAGTCGCCAGTTCTGTGATACGGTGGGAGAACTGACTATGAGTTTTGCGTTTGTTTTCGCAAATGTTTCGGTTGAGCAAGAGTCGCCACCGACTTTTTATTTTATCCTAAGGAAAGGTTTAAAAAGCACAGCAAAAACCTTTGAGATGTTTTCTTGGGTTCGGGGAGTAGATTATAGAAAGGGAAGGTATTAGCACCCTTTCTATCCATGGTTATCCATGGGCTCTTAGTTACTTGCTTAGATCACTTGCCTTTTTCAATTGTTTGAAATGGTGCTTGTGTGTGTGGGTTTGAAAATGTTTTGAAAAGAGGCCAATGTGGTGGCAATCTTTGTAATGATCCATGTGGGGATGTATACAAAGATGTATGTCTTTTAAAAAGTTTTCATTTGTTTTTGAAAGTGTTGTGATGTGTGATTTTGAAATTAGGCAAGTGTTTTGGTTTTGCAAGTTGGCAAGTACTTAAGAGCGATCTACCCTAAAGTTCTCAAAGGTTTTGTTATGTTTTTAACCCTTTTAACAATTGTGTTCCACCATTGTATTTGGTGGACAATCTTGTGTTAGGATGTGAAAGGGACGGGCGCGGGTCATCGTTTAGACCATAATTGCAATGGTGCCAAGTATCTTTGGGCATTTTCCTTAAGGGACTTGATCATTTTTTTAGGCAACTTTCGAAAGCGTCATCGAGGGACTATGATCATTTGAATTGTGTTTGTTTTGCCCAAAGAGACCTAACATGCAATATGGCCCAATTTTGAGAGGCAACAAGTGGATATAACCCTAGGGGTGTTAGTGTGCAAGTGTGTTTTATTGCATACAAGAGTTTTTCTTTGAATTAGGTTTTTCTATTTCATTGATTTTATCTTGTCATACACGTCCTAATTACTAGCAATAAGAAGCGGAAATGTAAAATCCTACGCTATTACAATAGTTAGGGGAGGGGGATACACATTTGTACATGGGGGGTTCAACGAGAAAAATAGACAAAAAAGAAAATAGCGGAAAACAAGATATATAGAGAGAGAGAGGGAGCCCGCGCGCTGTTGGGAGGTCATCAGAAGTTCTGACCCAGATCCGCTGTCAGATGATCAACCTGTTGGTGAAACTGGATGAGTCAGAACTTCTGACTCTAGAACCTGCAAAACAGAACTTGGTTAGTGGGGAAACCAGAAGTTCTGATTTCCCTGCGCAGCAAGACAGAAGTTTGTTAGTGGAGAACCCAGAAGTTCAGATTCTGCTGAAAAGGCAATAACTCTCAGAGGTTCTGATGTCATTGACAGCAAAACAGGCTTCAGATGTGCTAACGTCAAAGTCAGCACTTGGCTTTTTCCTGCACTAATCAGAACATCTGCAATCCTGTTGTTACTCCATAAAACAGAAAACATATTTGGAACAGATCCAGCAAAATAGCAAAATGTCTCAGAGGTCAGAATCACCAAGGTCACGGGCAAGTCCTAAACTGGCTCAAAACGTTCTGAGGTATGAGAGTCCTCAGAACATAAACAACAATAACATGAATATTTACATTATGTCACTTGAATATGTACAGCTGATGATGCTTAACAGTGTGGTGAGGGTCAGCAGGTGCTTATCTGACTTTCTGGAAAATGGTGGGTGAAAGTTAGCTTTTGGTTCTGGTGGTGTTCTGGACAGATTTGGAAAAGGGGAAGTGAAGGTGTATACGTGTATAGGGTCAGAAGTTTGGAAAGAACGTTTTTGGTTTACAGAAAAGAGCTGGATGTTTGATGAAGTTGAAGGTGAGAAACTTAAAGTTATGAAACAAAGCTGGAGATTTTGGCAGAGTTTCAGAATGTTATGTTGCTAGGAGTTTCGTTTCTCTCTTAGCAATTTTTCTGTTTCTTTTCTTGAACCCCTTTTGCAGTGGTGAAAGCTCTCTATTTATAGGCAAAGTTCTTGTGGATGCCTTGAACATTTAAGGCGCCAACAGAGTTTGAATCTTTGTTCTTTGACAGAAATTCCTGGGAAGTTGTGATAACAGCTATTTTTCAGCCTAGGTAGCAGCAGCAGGCGTAGATTGGGGGAAGTGACCTCTGAAATGGGCGGTGGCGTGAAGACCCATGCCAGAATCTGTGAAAAAGCATTTTCCAAGCCACACGTGAACGCTCAGGAGTGTTTGGAAGCATTAATGGGCATTAAATGGTGACAAGACCTGTCAATACCAACATTCTGGTTGTTGAATCAGCAGCGTAAACCATGCTCTGGCCTTGGCTACCTGTTGTCTTAGCAAGCTCTGTAGATTCTCCTGGTTTTCTGGTACGTTCCTTGAGTCTACTTCTGGACAATCTGGACTTAGAGATTCTGTATCAATGTGACACCTATCCCTCTGACCTTTCATCTTCTGACTTCAACCTGTTCTGAAGGAGCCTTTATACTTTCATGTTTCTCTTGCATTCCTTTAGCAAGTTCTGACTGAGCTCGTGTAATTGCTGAAGGGGCATGTTCTGTTTGAGGCTTACACTCTGAACCACGTTTTCAACTTCTGATTGAACTGATGTAGCTGCTGAAGAGCCAACTTTTGACCATGCTGAGCCAAGTTTGCAACTTCTGACCGTCTTCATCTGGAATGGGTCCAGAAGTTCTGAAGCGCTGATTTTTCTAAAAACACTTATTTTATAGAAACATTTTAATCACTTAGAATTTGATTTTCCTCAAGATGAAAGCGTTGTTTCTGGAGTTTGTGAGATCATCTTGCTCTTGTAAGTGGCTTGCTTGGGCAAAAGGATAACCCAGGACTTGGATTTGTTTCAGGGGACTTTGAAAAATCTAAGATGGTTTCCTGAAGAAAGGGAGGGCAAATTTTGGGGTACAACACATGGTCTACCTTGTCAAAATGTCTTATGTAGACATGTTTAACTCAGAATAGATCAACGACATAGATTGTCCAATGTCCTGTTTGTAGGGAAAAATTTAGAGAGGGTAAAATGATTGTAAAATATAATAAATTAATAAATTTAAAGTATTAGTTATTTTCTATTTTGTTGTATGTATTTAAATTTTAGATTTATGTTTTTATGGTATTTAAAATATGTTTTAAAATAAAACTCTTCATTTTTATTTTTTAAATAATTTTTAAAATTTGTAATTCTTTATGAGAATATAATAAAATTATAAAATTTGGTTTTAACATGTAAAAAGTAACAAACATAAATAAGTAAACATGGAGATTTGATTGATTAATATTACAACTTAAACAAATTATTATCAAAGTGAAAAAAAGTTCATAAAAAAAAGCACGCTTTTTTATTTATTATATTAAAAAATGTTAAAATTTTGATAAAATACTTTACAAAAATTATTATTTCAAAGGGTGGGTTATGGAGTGAACTATTTTAATTAACCCAATCAAGCATGTACACATGTATTAACATCACAAACCCCGCTTGTATGGTTTATATAAATGGTAGACCAAAAAAGAAAAGTAAAATTATAGCATTTGTGTCCAACACTCAAGACAATGAAGATCAAGATGAAAAAGACACTGAGAGAAGCCTATCAAATACAATATTTGATATTGAGAGGAAATTTAACAGTGCGTTGAAAAATTTGGATAAAATTTGGAGGACTAATTTATTAGGCAAGAAGGCTGATATACGTCCCTCAAACAAAAGATAGGATGATCAATATCCAGCAAAGGCGAAAGAGCTCAATGTTATGGATTTGAAGGATTTGATCACATTAAAATTTCATGTCCTACTTTTCTCATGAAATGGAGGAAGGATTTTTTATATCTTTTGGTTTGAAGTTGATAATTGAACTGCAGGAGAAGGAGCTAATAATGTCATGGTTTTCACTGGTAAATATGAATCTTACGGTGAGTATGGAGATGAAAAGATTTTAGCAATAGAGCATGTTGAAACTTATAGATAATTGCTCAATGAATGGAAGGAGTTTTGCAAAAGAGAAGTGAAGAAAAAAGACATCATAAATACTACTTTCCTTTAAGAGATACAGGAACTTATTTCAACCATCTCAGATCTGGAAGAAAAAGTTAACTTGCCGAATTAAACACATATTTCATGCGCACGTGGAAGAGAATTAGTCAAATTATAAGTTGAAACGCTAACCCTCACTTCCATTAATTTATGGTCTACCTCTAATGCTATTCGACGAGCATTTTTTATTTCTTGAAGCATCATTTTCTGCTAAGTGAATAGCTCGGCGAGCATTTCTTGCTCATCACTCCTCAATTACACAATAAATAGTTGGTACAAAAACTACTAAAATCAAAACTCCTAAAAATAACCTTATCTCTATCAAATGTCCAAGATTCACGTATCTCCTGAAAAAGAAAAAAAGTATGATAGTTTATCAAAATCACATTATCAATATGTTTATCATAATTTCAAGATTCTTCATCAATAAACAGATTTACAGAAACTAAAATCAAGAAACAATTTCAACGTTACGGTGATTTTGAATAACTTCATGTAGTGTGTGATTCTCTTACAATTATTAGAATGTACCATGTTACAACGAATATGTTTACTGATAAAAAAAATTAAAAAATACCTAAGTTTAACTATTTCGAAAATATTTTTATTGCGATCGGCTAAGGTTAGATTAAGTCTTTTTCAACACCATATTCTAAGTAAAAATAATAATATTTTGTTTCCTTTGCTCTCTTGGTTGATGATAGAATTGTTTTTATTTTGAGGTTTTTGTTTTTTTATTTTTAATAATTACAATAAATTGTAATTAAAAAATAAATAAAATAATTAAATTATTATTTTTAGATAACATAATAATTAAATTTGAAAGAAAACATGTGATTTTTCTTTCAAATATAAATATACATGTGTATACGCGCACGTGCGCACGCATATATATATATATATATATATATATATATATATATATATATATATATATATATATATATATATATATATATATATATATATATATATATATATATATATTGAATAAATAATTTATATTTTCAAACATAAACATGCACCCTTATGTGTTTTTCTAAAGGAGAATATAAATTAATATATGAACATAATACATAGTGTTTCCTTAACAAAAATATTATGTTAGTTTAACCACTATCAACAAATAAAATTCTATTGATGGTTCACTATTGTCTTCAATGACACTAGCATACAATCATGATTAAAATTTCTTTTACTAGATCCTAACAATTAACAATTGAAATGTGTAATATTTATAAATTATTATTAAAGAACCTACGTAGAAAGGAAACAAACATACCCTCAAGGACTCAACATAAAGCATAGAGGGACTGAACATCAACATAAAGGATTATTAAATATTTGTGAGAAGTCTTGCTTCAAGTCTTCATAGCCTGACCAGTGTTATAATATCATATTTATCATCATCATCGTCAAGTTGTGCCTATAATTTGTAAAATACAAATTAATATTATATATATGAATCTAAAAATGAATCACCATTCAAAACTTATCATCAATAAACTAGTGAATCTAAGTGATTTCAAGTTAACTTAGAGGTTCATAAATTTTCTACACACAAAAACAAATTATTGAACATTATATTTTGATAAGACCTATTAAAATGTTTTCTAAATTAATTTAATTGTTTACAAAATCTCACTACACAATATATAACATCCCTTTTTTAATTTTGACATATTTTTGAGAATCAAGTCTTTGAGTAAAAACAAAAGTCTTAGTAAAACAAAAATAGAAAAACCCATTAGTTTTTGCATGATCTCTTGTAGTTTTGATAAACAATTATATTTTGATAACTAATCAAACCATTTTTTTCTTTTTTAGAACAATGAGAAATTGTTGAACATTTGATAATGATGGATTTATTTATAGGAGTTTTAGCTTTAGTAGTTATTGTATCATTTATTTGTTGGGTAATTAAGGATTGGCGAGCATGAACAACACACTGAGTAAAAAATGTTCGTCGAGCAGCAAAAAATTCTCAACGATCAGCATTAGAGGTAGACCGTCAATGGATGCAAGAGATGGTTGATGTTTCAACATATGATTTGACTCACTATCTTTCACTTTATCAAGAGACGTGTGCGATATGTAAAAAAGACTTTGTACGTAGATGCACAATCCATGGTCTACCTTGTCAGAATGTCTTATGTAGACATGTTTAACTCAGAATAGATCAGCGACATATATTGTCCAATGTCCTGTTTGTAGGCAAAAATTTAGAGAGCGTAAAATGATTGTAAAATATAATAAATTAATAAATTTAATGTATTAGTTATTTTCTATTTTGTTGTATGCATTTAAATTTTAGATTTATGTTTTTATGGTATTTAAAATATGTTTTAAAATAAAACTCTTCATTTTTATTTTTTAAATAATTTTTAAAATTTGTAATTCTTTATGAGAATATAATAAAATTATAAAATTTGATTTTAATATGTAAAAAGTAACAAACATAAATAAGTAAACATGGAGATTTGATTGATTAATATTAAAACTTAAACAAATTATTATCAAAGTGAAAAAAAGTTCATAAAAAAAAGCACGCTTTTTTATTTATTATATTAAAAAATGTTAAAATTTTGATAAAATACTTTACAAAAATTATTATTTCAAAGGGTGGGTTATGGAGTGAACTATTTTGATTAACCCAATCAAGCATGTACACATGTATTAACATCACAAACCCCGCTTGTATGGTTTATATAAATGGTAGACCAAAAAGGAAAAGTAAAATTATAGCATTTGTGTCCAACACTCAAGACAATGAAGATCAAGATGAAAAAGACACTAAGAAAAGCCTATAAAATACAATATTTTATATTGAGAGGAAATTTAACAGTGCGTTGAAAAATTTGGATAAAAATTGGAGGACTAATTTATTAGGCAAGAAGGCTGATATACGTCCCTCAAACAAAAGATAGGATGATCAACATCCAGCAAAGGCGAAAGAGCTCAATGTTATGGATTTGAAGGATTTGATCACATTAAAATTGCATGTCCTACTTTTCTCATGAAATGGAGGAAGGATTTTTTATATCTTTTGGTCTGAAGTTGATAATTGAACTGCAGGAGAAGGAGCTAATAATGTCATGGTTTTCACTGGTAAATATGAATCTTACGGTGAATATGGAGATGAAAAGATTTTAGCAATAGAGCATGTTGAAACTTATAGAGAATTGCTCAATGAATGGAAGGAGTTTTGCAAAAGAGAAGTGAAGAAAAAAGACATCATAAATACTACTTTCCTTTAAGAGATACAGGAACTTATTTCAACCATCTCAGAGCTGGAAGAAAAAGTTAACTTGCCGAATTAAACACATATTTCATGCGCACGTGGAAGAGAATTAGTCAAATTATAAGTTGAAACGCTAACCCTCACTTCCATTAATTTATGGTCTACCTCTAATGCTATTCGACGAGCATTTTTTATTTCTTGAAGCCTCATTTTCTGCTAAGTGAATAGCTCGGCGAGCATTTCTTGCTCATCACTCCTCAGTTACACAATAAGTAGTTGGTACAAAAACTACTAAAACCAAAACTCCTAAAAATAACCTTATCTCTATCAAATGTCCAAGATTCACTTATCTCCTGAAAAGAAAAAAAGTATGATAGTTTATCAAAATCACATTATCAATATGTTTATCAAAACTTCAAGATTCTTCAACAATAAACAGATTTACAGAAACTAAAATCAAGAAACAATTTCAACGTTACAGTGATTTTGAATAACTTCATGTAGTGTGTGATTCTCTTACAATTATTAGAATGTACCATGTTACAACGATTATGTTTACTGATAAAAAAATTAAAAAATACCTAAGTTGAACTATTTCGAAAGTATTTTTATTGCGATCTGCTAAGGTAAGATTAACTCTTTTTCAACTCCATATTCTAAGGAAAAATAATAATATTTTGTTTCCTTTGCTCTCTTGGTTGATGATAGAATTGTTTTTATTTTGAGGTTTTTGTTTTTTTATTTTTAATAATTACAATAAATTGTAATTAAAAAATAAATAAAATAATTAAATTATTATTTTTAGATAACATAATAATTAAATTTGAAAGAAAACATGTGATTTTTCTTTCAAATATAAATATACATGTGTATACGCGCACGTGCGCGCATATATATATATATATATATATATATATATATATATATATATATATATATATATATATATATATATATATATATATATATATATATATATATATATATATATATATATATATATATATATATATATATATATATATATATATATAACTATTGAATAAATCATTTATATTTTCAAACATAAACATGCACACTTATGTGTTTTTCTAAAGGAGAATATAAATTAATATATGAACATAATACATAGTGTTTCCTTAACAAAAATATTATGTTAGTTTAACCACTATCAACAAATAAAATTCTATTGATGGTTCACTATTGTCTTCAATGACACTAGCATACAATCATGATTAAAATTTATTTTACTAGATCCTAACAATTAACAATTGAAATGTGTAATATTTATAAATTTTTATTAAAGAACCTACATAGAAAGGAAACAAACAAACCCTCAAGGACTCAACATAAAGCATAGAGGGACTGAACATCAACATAAAGGATTATTAAATATTTGTGAAAAGTCTTGCTTCAAGTCTTCATAGCCTGACCAGTGTTATAATATCATATTTATCATCATCATCGTCAAGTTGTGCCTATAATTTGTAAAATACAAATTAATATTATATATATGAATCTAAAAATGAATCACCATTCAAAACTTATCATCAATAAACTAGTGAATCTAAGTGATTTCAAGTTAACTTAGAGGTTCATAAATTTTCTACACACAAAAACAAATTATTAAACATTATATTTTGATAAGACCTATTAAAATGTTTTCCAAATTAATTTAATTGTTTACAAAATCTCACTACACAATATATAACATCCCTCTTTTTAATTTTGACATATTTTTGAGAATCAAGTCTTTGAGTAAAAACAAAAGTCTTAGTAAAACAAAAATAGAAAAACCCATTAGTTTTTGCATGATCTCTTGTAGTTTTGATAAACAATTATATTTTGATAACTAATCAAACCATTTTTTTCTTTTTTAGAACAATGAGAAATTGTTGAACATTTGATAATGATGGATTTATTTATAGGAGTTTTAGCTTTAGTAGTTATTGTATCATTTATTTGTTGGGTAATTAAGGAGTGGCGAGCAAGAAATGCTCACGAGTAAAAAATCCTCGTCGAGCTGCAAAAAGTGCTCAACAATCTGCATTAGAGGTAGACCGTCAATTGATGCAAGAGATGGTTGATGTTTCAACATATGATTCGACTCACCATCTTTCACTTCATCAAGAGACGTGTGCGATATGTAAAAAAGACTTTGTACATAGATGCACAATCCATGGTCTACCTTGTCAAAATGTCCTATGTGAAACATGTTTAACTCAGAACATATCAGCGATATAGATTGTCCAATGTCCTATTTGTAGGGAAAAATTTAGAGAGGGTAAAATGATTATAAAATATAATAAATTAATAAATTTAATGTATTAGTTATTTTCTCTTTTGTTGTATGTATTTAAATTTTAGATTTATATATTTATGGTATTTAAAATATGTTTTAAAATTAAACTCTTTATTTTTATATTTTTTATATTTTTTAAAATTTGTAATTCTTCATGAGAATATAATAAAATTATAAAATTTGATTTTAATATGTAAAAAGTAATGAACATAAATAATTAAACATGGAGATTTGATTGATTAATATTAAAACTTAAACAAATTATTATCAAAGTTAAAAAAAGTACATAAAAAAGCACGCTTTTTTATTTATAATTTAAAAATGTTAAATTTTTGATCAAATACTTTACGAAAAGTATTATTTCAAAGGGTGGGTTATGGAGTGAACTATTTCAATTAATCCAATCAAGCATGGACACGTGTATTAAAATCACAAACCCCGATTCTTTGGTTTATGTAAATGGTAGACCAAAAACGAAAAGTAAAAATGTAGCATTTGTATCCAACACTCAAGAGAATGAAGATCAAGATGAAAAAGACAACGAGAAAAGCTTATCAAATACTATAGTTTATATTGAGAGGAAATTTAACCGTGCCTTGAAAAATTTAGATAAAAATTGGAGGACTAATTTATGAGGCAAGAAGTCTGATACACGTCCCTTAAACAAAAGAAAGGATGATCAACATCCAACAAATGCAAAAGAGCTCAATGCTATGAATTTGAAGGATTTGATCACATTAAAACTGCATGTCCTACGTTTCTCATGAAATGGAGAAAGGATTTTTTCTATCTTTTGGTCTGAATTTGATAATTAAATTGGAGGAGAAGGAGCTAATAATGTCATGGTTATCACTGGTAAATATGAATTTTAGGGTGAGTCTGGAGATGAAAAGATTTTAGCCATAGAGCATGTTGAAACTTATAATGAATTTCTCATTGAATGGAAAGAGTTTTGCAAAAGAGAACAGAAGCAAAAAGACATCATAAGTGCTTTTTTACCTTTAAGAGATAGAGGAACTTCTTTCAACCATCTCAGAGTTGGAAGAAAAAGTTAACTTGTTGAATTAAGCACATATTTCATGTGCACGTGGAAGAGAAATAGTCAAATTATATGTTGAAATGCTAACCCTCACTTGAATTAATTTATGCTCTACCTCTAATGTTGTTCGACAAGCATTTTTTATTTCTTGAAGCCTCATTTTCTGCTAAGTGAGTAGCTCGGCGAGCATTTCTTGCTCATCACTCCCCAATTACACAATAAATAGTTGGTACAAAAACGACTAAAACCAAAACTCCTAAAAATAACCTTATCTCTGTCAAATGTCCAAGATTCACTTATCTCCTGAAAAAGAAAAAACGTATGATAGTTTATCAAAACAACATTATCAATATGTTTATCAAAACTTCAAGATTCTTCAGCAATAAACAAATTTACAGAAACTAAAATCAAGAAACAATTTCAACGTTACAGGGTTTTTAAATAACTTCATGTAGTGTGTGATTCTCTTACAATTATTAGAATGTACCACGTTACAACGAATATGTTTACTGATAAAAAATTAAAAAATACCTAAGTTGAACTATTGAGAAAATATTTTTATCGCGATTTGCTAAGGTTAGATTAAGTCTCTTTCAACTCCATATTCTAAGTAAAAATAATAATATTTTGTTTTTTTTGCATTCTTGGTTGATGATAAAATTGTTTTTTTTTTGTAAGGTTTTTGTTTTTTTATTTTTAATAATTACAATAAATTGTAATTAAAAAATAAATAAAATAATTAAATTTTTATTTTTACATAACATAATAATTAAATTTGAAAGTAAACATGTGATTTTTCTTTCAAATATAAATATACATGTGTATGCGCGCACGTGCGCGCGCATATATATATATATATATATATATATATATATATATATATATATATATATATATATATATATATATATATATATATATATATATATATATATATATATATATATATATATATATATATATATATATTGAATAAATAATTTATATTTTCAAATATAAACATGCACACTTATGTGTTTTTCTAAAGGAGAATATAAATTAATATATGAACATAATACATAGTGTTTGCTTAACAAAAATATTATGTTAGTTTAACCACTATCAACAAATAAAATTCTATTGATGGTTCACTATTGTCTTCAATGACACTAGCATACAATCATGATTAAAATTTCTTTTACTAGATCATAACAATTAACAATTGAAATGTGTAATATTTATAAATTATTATTAAAGAACCAACATAGAAAGGAAACAAACATACGCTCAAGGACTCAACATAAAGCATAGAGGGACTGAACATCAAACATAAAGAATCATTAAATATTTATGGAAAGTCTTGCTTCAAGTCTTCATCGCCTGACCAGTGTTATAATATCATATTTATCATTTTCATCATCAAGTTGTGCCTATAATTTATAAAATACAAATTAATATTATAATTATGAATCTAAAAATGAATCACCATTCAAAACTTATCATCAATAAACTAGTGAAAATAAGTTATTCTATGTTGACTTACAGGTTCATAAATTTTCTACACACAAACACAAATTATTAAACATTATATTTTGATAAGGCCTATTAAAAGGTTTTCTAAAATTATTTTCATGTTTACAAAATCTCACTTTACGTTCTTTTTAATTTTACATATTTTTTTAGAATCTAGTCTTTGAGTAGAAACAAAAGTCTTAGTAAAATATAAAAAAAAAAACATTAGTTTTTGCATAATTTCTTATAGTTTTGATAAACAATTATATTTTGATAACCAATCTCACCATTTTTTATTTTTTAGAATAATGAGAGTGTGTTGCACATTTGATAGTGATATGTTTATTTGTATGAGTTTTAGCTTTAGTAGTTATTGTATCAGTTATTTGTTGGGTAATTGAGAAGTGGCGAGCAAGAAATGCTCACTGAGCAGAAAATGCTCGTCGAGTAGCAGAAAATGCTTAACGAGCAGCATTAGAGGCAGACTGTAAATTGATGTAGGAGATGGTTGAAGTTTCAACATATGATTCGATTCACCCTCTTTCACTTCAACAAGAGACGTGTGAGTTATGTAAGAAAGATTTTGTACATAGATGTACAATCAATGATCTAACTTGTCAACATGTCTTATCTGAGACATGTTTGACTCAGTACATATCAGTGACACAGATTGTCCAATGTCGTGTTTGTAAGGTAAAATTTTGAGATATGTGAGAGTAAAACGATTATAAAATATAATAAATTAATAAATTTAATGTATTAGTTATTCTATCTTTTGTTGTATGTATTTAAAATTTAAATTTATGTTTTTATGGTTTTTAAAATGTGTTTTAAAATCAAACTCTTTTGTGTTTGTTTTTTAAATATTTTTAAATTTGTAATTCTTTGTTAGAAAATAATAAAATAATATATTTGATTTTAATATGTAAAAAATAATAAACATCAATAAGTAAACATGGAGATTTAATTGATTAATATGAAAACCTAAACAAATTATTTAACAAACTGAAAAAAGGTACATAAAAAAAAAACACCCTTTTTTATTATTATATTAAAAAAATGTTAGAGTGAACGATTTTGATCAAAATAATAAGAATTTTTCCATTTATTTTATTAAACAAGAATTTTTCTCCATCTTCACTCACTAAACCACCACAATTGGAGTTAGAGCAATCACTATACTGGCTTCATACATAATTATTATATTTGTGTGGGTGGGTGAATTTTTTTTATATAGTTTTAATATATATCCTCTTCGGGTGAAATTCAATAAATTTTGATTTTTCTTATGTAATATTTCTTCAACAACCATTTTCAGTTGGAAGCCTTATATATATATATATATATATATATATATATATATATATATATATATATATATATATATATATATATATATATATATATATATATATATATATATATATATATATATATATATATATATATATATATATATATAAAAGGTCCTCAAATAATATTCGTTCCTCAATGATTGTGATTTTATGCACCTTCATCATCTAATCTTCATAACTATAAAAAAAACTGCTAAAATGACATTTATAAATAATGTTTGATTTGGCGTTTGAAATTATAAAATCACGGTAATTTATCACGTCTATTCAAAAGTTATTTTCTGTAGCTGCATCTGTTTTTTTTCTTCAATTTTGTCTCACTCAATTTCTTGGCTGATCCTAACTCTCTCCTCAATAATCTTTCTCTAAAACTTATTTGTTTAAAAGAATTTGCCAATTGTATGATGATGGTTAATAAATGAATTTTTTAAATGAAGTTTTTGATGGTTCATACTCTTCTTTTCATCAATATATTTTTGCTAATGGAACTCAAAACTTGTTGGTTTGTGGTTGATGATGGTGTTTTGTTAAAATTTGCAGCTCTAGTAGTTTGCGTTTACTTCATGTTCCTTTACCTTTGAACCTTGAAAGAACAATCTATTTTATATGATTATGAAATTTTATAGCTATTTCAATTATCTGCAATTTACATGTGACAATTTTTTATGTTAGCGTGCAACTATCTGAGATAAGAAATATTGGAATATGTTTCATCATGTTTTTGAAAAAGTCATTCTCGATGTATACACTCTAAATTCATAGATATAATAAGATATGTACATAATAATATTAAGATAGATTAGGGAGTACGTTAAAAGATTTCTTTTTAAATAAATTAGATTAAGATTCGTGCGATGCGCGGTTGTGAATTAGTTTTTATTAATAACATTTACATGATTTGGATTCACACATCTCTTTTAATTTTAAAATTGTGAAAAATATATTTAATTGGAGTGATTATTGTGATATTAGAATATTTATCTCAAAATGAATAAGAAATATTAATTATGATTTACATTAATTTTGTTTTTATTTTCCACCTTTCTAGGATAAGACCATTACTCTATTAACGACTGTATAATGTGATTTCCGTCATTGTATAAATTAGGCTTAATAATACTTTTGATCCTCGGGTTTTGACCAACTCACAAAACCGGTCCTTCCATTTTAAAACAAAAAAAAACAGTCCCTAAACTATATTATTGGTTGCAATGTTAGTCGTAATCCCCATTTCCCCTACAAAAACATTGATGTGTCCAAATTTTAAGTGATGTGGCATAATCTTCACTTACGTGGCAAAGCATATTTAGAAATTTAAATTATTAATTCATCAAATTAATTTTTAAAATAAGACAAAAACAATAAAATCATTTTCATAAATCAAATATAATCTCTTTCATCCCAAATAGAACGCCTTGCCTTCTTCTTCGTATTCTTCTTCATATTTTTCTTCGTCTTTCCATCTTCCACCAAATCGACCATGGGTAGCGAAAGAGAAACCAAAATACTGTTTCAGGTATGTAACTTGTGTATTCAATTAGTTTTTATTGCTCAAAAGTTACTTTGTTGCCTAAAAGTCTTATTAATTAGAGTTTTTTGTTTGTTGTGGTTGAGATATGCATAGGCCAAGTGATGACCAAAAGTTGAAATTACATATCAACCTTGGGGGTAGATTTGTATCTTTCCTTGTCAAAGTGTATGTGAAGGGTCTAGTTTATGAGATTGAAGAAGCTTTTGACATTGATTGGGGGGAACTATGTAGACATTAAAAAGGAAGTGCTTAATGTTGGGTAGACGAAGTTCAAGTGTTGTGGTACCAGCATCCAAAGCTATCATTTCACCATCGACTTAAGCCTCTAAACACTGATGGTGATCTTTTGGAGCTTGTTGCAGATGCTAAAGGATATAATTTAGTAGCTATTTATGTTGAACATGAAGTTGATATTCCTGATATAGTTGAAATTGGTTATGAAGGACCTTTGGACGATGATATTAGGAATCATGAAGCTGGATGCAATTCTGATGTTGAAGAAGTTGTTATGGAGGAGGTTGGAGGTGAGAAGATTATGGCTCAAACCTAGTGGATTGGCTGATGAGGAATTTCTTAGGTGGAATGTTCGGCTCAACCTTTTTCAAGCATATAGGGCAAAGAAGAGAGAAATAAAGTTGATAGAAAGTTCTAGTAGTGAGCCATATGCACACTTAAGGAGTTATGTTGAAGAGCTCAGAAGGTAAAATCTTAATAGCATAATAATAACCAAATGTGGGATATCTGAAGTAGGACCTGTCTTTTAGAGGATTTATTTTTTCCTGGAAGGTTGTAAGGCTGCTTTTTCTCACACATGTAGACCATTAATTGAATTGGATGCTTGTTTCTTAAAAGGAGAACATGGTGGTCAGCTCATAGCAGTTGTAGGCAAGGATGAAAACAACCAGATGATACCTATTGCATATGCTGTGGTTGAATCTGAAATAAGATATTCTTGGAAGTGGTTTGTTGAATTATTATTAGAAGATCTTAACCAACTTATCCCTGGATAATATTCATTTATATATGACTAGCAAAAGGTATGTGTATTTCTATCTTTATGTGAAAGATACCTGTGTATTTCTGACCAGCAATATTCATTTATATCTTATGTGTATTTGCTGCCTATATATGTAACAACAATTGATTTTATATGTCAGAGAATTGTGGAGGTAATTAAAGGACTAGGTGAGAATGTAAAGTACAAGTTATGTGTTAAGAATCTTTATGGAAATTTGAAGAAAAGATTCCCAGGAGCTTCTATGAAGGAGCTACTGTGGACAACTGTAAGAGCTACTACTATACTAGATTAGAACCATGCTATGCAAAAAATCAAAGGCATAAATCCAAGGTTCAACCTGAACAATGGACAAGATTAGCTTTTAGCACTTACACTCAGAGTGATTTGCAGTTCAACAATATGTGTGAGGCTTTCAACATGGCAATTCTTGATATTAGGGAAAAACCAATAATCTATTTACTTAAGGGTATAAAGCATTATATAATGGTTAGGATTGTGAAGCAAAGGCAGATGCTTGAAAGGCACAATGGTGATATATGTCCTAAGATTCTGGTTTTAATTGAAAGTTACAAAAGGTTTGTAGGGGGATGGAAGGAAACATGGCATGGTGATGGGGACATGGCTAAGTTTGGTGTTTCTAATGAAAAATATACATATGTTCTGGATCTGAATGCAAAGTCTTGTGCTTGTCGTAAGTGGTACCCAACTGGTATACCTTATGAACATGTTATTATCTGCATTTGGCACAATGGTTTGGCAATTGAAACTTTTGTGTCATCTTACTATAGGTATGTGTATGTGTTGGCTCCAAAATTCGACACCCTTGTTTTTATTAATATAAGCCATTAAGCATGAAGGATGGTTTCGACCAGCTGGTTCTGTCGAAATGCTCGTCAGAAGATGGCAATGTACTTAGAGAATTTCTTCTAAGTAGGAATCTTGTTGCCTTCGACGTCGAAGGTGCTTCTCGACGAAGGTGTTCGATTGTTCAGAGTGGAACGGTTTGAGATTCAAACGTTTGGAGGGAAAACGGTTCCCAGCGGTTACCAAGTGCAATGTGTTAAGATCTGGAGCGTCGAATGTTGTGAGCGTGCCAAGTGGAGTCATCTCGAAGCATCGTAACTGCCCGACGGTTACCTGAGACATGTTTAGTATAAATATTAGTAGTTCACGCAGTTTTTCGCGTGTGTTCACAATTATATACAAGTTACTCATATAGATTCGAGTACCCAGCGTGAGAGAAAGAATTGTTGAGAATGTATGTGTGAAACACCACTTTAATTAATCAAAGTCATTTATTTTCCAGAACTTTATTGCTCTTCATTTACTTTTCCAGTCAAAGCCTTCATTTCAAGCCTTCCTTTATTCTATCAAGTTTTCTTCCTCATGCAATTTACATAAAGCTTCTTTATTTTCTTATCATTTAACCATTATTGAACTTAGTCAGAACCCCAAAATCAACCATGTCTTAGGATCAATCTGATCGATCCTGCGAGTCACCAAATAAGTAACCTTTCGGAAGATCAGCGGTTGTTTACCAATTCCCACGGTAAACAAATTGGCACGCCCAGTGGGACTTTGTGTTGATTTTGAAGTTTAACCTTTTTATACAAAATATCATCTTTTTCGAGAAGTATTGCATGTTATTGAGAAGTGGTAGAATATACACTAACAATACCAATACTGCCAGAAGAAGAGAAGCGATGGCGAATCCGCCAAACAATAACGAAATCCCACAAACGAATGTGGGAACAACGGTTATGCCAACCGTAAGTGAAGCGAAAACCGCTGGTTCAACACCAACAGTAACGGTCACAGCGACGGGGCCATTACCTCCGTTCATTGGCCCCAGAGTGCCTTTAGGAACTCCCCCACCAAGGGGAAATCCAGGAACAAGGGCTTATGTTCCCCCAGGATTTATGACAGTCGGTCAAAATCGAGAACCACTCTATGGCATACCAACTTCTCAATTGGCTAGCCTGACGAACGCTACGTCCACTTTTTCAGACCCTTTAGTGAGTGCCTCTTCGCCACTCCAAGGTTCTGGAGTAGGTATGGCGAACAAAAATAGGACCCAACTCTTAGGAGGAACGTCCAAGTAGCACATGGCCTTACAAATGCCTCGACAGCAGTCTTGAGGCAACAAATGGACGAAAGCAACCATGATATGGTTAAAATGTTGGCACAAACTTTAAGTACAGTGCTGAATCCTCTAATACAAAACACCACCCAATCGAATCAGCAGATGACAGCGCAAATGACGCGTCTGGCTGACTTCTTTGGGGTACCCCAACCTATTCGACAGCCCCAAAGGGTGCAAATAAGGGGAAACCAAGGTATACTCTTAGAGGAAGAAACCACTATCAACCAAGTCCATCAGCCTGTCGAAGAAAACCTTAGGGCACGATTGGAACAGCCTGTCGAAGAACCTAGGGTTATAGCCCCAGAGGTAAGGTTAGTTAACAGAAACCAAAATGCTTACGAAGTGGTTCAGCACATCCAATACCAAAACATGGGTTTGGAAAATAATCTGGAAGCCATGATCGAAAGAATCATGACGCAGAATGGGATGAACATGGGCTTTTATAGGCCCAACTTCACATCTCCACTGTTAGAATACGTGTTACAAACAGACTTACCTCCCAGATGTAAAGTCCCTAAGTTCACTAAATTCTCAGGGGACACGACAGAATCTACTGTCGAACATGTGGCGAGATACTTGATCGAAGCAGGAGATATTTCAAACAACGAAAACCTAAGGATTAAGTACTTCCCAAGTTCTTTAACAAAGAACGCGTTTACTTGGTTTACAACTCTTCCCCCCAATTCAATCCATCATTGGACCCAGTTGGAGAGATTGTTCCATGAGCAATTCTACATGGGACAAACCAAGATAAGCCTGAAAGAATTGGCCAGTGTAAAGAGACGTTTCACTGAACCTATAGACGAATATCTAAATAGGTTTAGGTTGCTCAAAGCAAGATGCTTTACGCAAGTGCTAGAATATGAGTTAGTCGAAATAGCCGCAGGCGGCTTAGATTATTCCATTAGGAAGAAGTTAGACACTCAATACCTGAGAGACATGGCCCAATTGGCCGATAGAGTTCGACAGGTAGAACGCCTTAAAGCTGAAAAATCCAAGGCAACGAAAACTCATAAAAGAGAGAGGATAGCGTATGTCGAGATGGATGACGAAGATCCAGAAACCTTCGACGAAACTATAACCGTCGAAGAAGGCGAGGTTGATTTAGCGGAACTAAAACAAGGGCCACCATACTCTTGCAAACTGTTAGTCCCCTCAAGTGGAAAAAATCCCACTGGTCCGGAAAGGACCAACGATAGGTTCCCCAAAAAGACTTATAGTTTTGATATTACAAAATATGATGAAATCTTTGACTTACTTGTAAAAGATGGCCTAATGATAGTACCCCCAGGGGTAAAAGTGCCTCCTCTTGATCAAAGAAAGAAAAGAGGCTTTTGTAAATATCATAATTTTCTGGGCCATAAAACGTCTCAATGTTTTCTTTTCAGGAATCTTGTGCAAGACGCTATCGAAGAAGGGAGGTTGAAGTTTGCTGACAAGACCCCCATGACTGTGGACTCCAACCCTTTGCAGGCTGAAGCCCATTATGCTGAACCTTCAGAGGTGAACGTGATCGAGGCATCCAGAAGCCAGTCGAAGAGGCCAGGAATCACAATGGTCGAAGTCACAAAGGACCATGTCAACATGCCAATCTTTGGCAGTTTTTCTGGGAATCTATCCAGAAAGACAATTGAAGTGGTCCAAAAGGCGGTCGAAAGCCCAAAGCTGGAGACAGTTAGAGCCCAAAAATCTGGAACAAAACCCAGTTATCACTTGGCTGCAGTTCAAGGCCAGACAGAGGACTTGGAGATTCAGATGAAGCAGTTGACTCTTGCCACCAAAGACACCATGAATGTCAACATGGTCGAAGTCTCTAAACCAAAAGCATCAGAGGAGGCCATTAGGCAAGAACAAGCCAACAAAACTGCTTTCCCTCGGGAAAATGAAAATCTGGCAGATTTCCTGCAAAGATGCTAGAAAAAGAAGTCAGAAGTGATGCTGTGTCCTCGATGCAGTTCAATCTTCGACAAAAAAGCTGCTGAACATATTCAAGGTGTAAGAGCAGCAAATAGAAAAAGGGAAAGTGTTGATACTCGACATGACCCCAGAAGAGCCTCCCAAAGGGGTTCAAATCAAGAAAAGAGGCCACTGACTTTCAGGCCTCCGACTAATGTGCCAGTAGATACATGGTACAAAACATCTGGTCGAAAGAGACCAAGCGAGGAAAGATGGCACTCCTTCGAAGTGCCAAGAGGTTCATCTTTAACACATAAGAAAGAGCCTCAGGTTGCTACCCCTAAAGTGACCCAGGTGTCAAGCAACTACAAAGGGAAGAATCCCATGTCTCGATCTCAATGGAGGAGATACCAGAGGCGACGAAAAGCTGAGAGGGAAGCTGCTAATGAACCGAAGGCAGAATCAAGTTCAAATGTTCCTCAGAGAAAGCAGAGGAAGCCCCTGGAAAGACAACCAGTAACCAATAGGCTAGTTTGGCCTAACCAGGGTGAAGTTGATAACGAAGATGGTTCTGAGTCTGATGACACTTTAGATATCATGGTGAACATAGTCTCAGTTTTGCCCAGAGAGTTCAACCGCCAGGTGGAGGTCGAAACAAGCGATTGGGAAATTGAACAAGAAATGGCCAAGCATAGGCCAGTGTGCTACTTCGTCATGGATAATGGCGCTACTGAAGAGCAGAATGGGTTCTTCGAACCTCCTACAGAGGCGATGAAAAATCACCTTAAGCCTTTATTTATAAGGGCTAAACTCGAAGAAACCACAGTAAATAAGATCTTTGTAGATTGTGGGGCAACCATCAACATCATCCCTCACTTTATGCTAAGAAAAATAGGCAAAAGTGATGAGAACATCAAGCCTCAAAACATGGTCCTGTCGAATTATGAAGGCGGCATAGGGACCACTATGGGTGTGATCCAACTGGACATCAAGGTGGGATCTATCCTTCGACCAACTATGTTTATGGTCATATCGGCCAAACCTAACTATAATCTTTTGTTGGGCCGTGAGTGGATACATGGTGTTGGAGCTGTACCATCATCAATGCACCAGAGGTTGCTACTATGGCGTCCTGATGGAATGGTCGAAAACATAGAAGCGGATCAAAGCTATTACCTGGGCGAAGTAAATCACCTAGGGCTGGCAGACTTCGACAAAAACCTGGCTCACATTGGGCCATGCCCAACACCTGACTTCGACTTGGCGCCAGCGCCAAATACTTTTTGTTCCCTATACCTGCACCCTGAGCATGGTTTTCAGTGGGACAGAGAAGACTTATCCCACATTGACTTTAGTGGGTTAACTGATATCCGACCAACTGGTTGGGGAAGTGAATTCAGTGACAATGACTGAGTCACAATCTCTGCAGAGAATTTCGGCTTACGTAGCCGAAACAAGGATGATAACGGCTCTCGAAGCCGAAGTAAAATATATGGCCACACAGGCCAATGATCAAGAGTTACCTTCTGCAGGTCCTGGAAAGGACTTCGATCCAGAACCTCCTGATATCATGCCATAAGGGATGCAGGAACAAAGGCTCGATGCCATCTACGACGATGAGCCTTTGGGATTCGAAAAGGACCCCTTAGCGAATAACATCAAGATGCTAGCGCAGGATCCTTTAGAAGAAATCAACTTGGGCGAAGGGTTAGAGAAGAAGCCAACTTACATTAGCGCAAAAATTGACCCAGGACTCAGGTTGGAAGTAATCCATTTGTTAAAAGAGTTCAAGGACTGTTTTGCATGGGATTGCGACGAGATGCCTGGTCTCGACAGAGGATTGGTGGAACTTCAGTTGCCAATCAAACCTGGGAAGAAGCCAATCAAGCAAAGTCCAAGACGCTTCGCTCCAGAAATACTGTCGAAGATCAAAACGGAAGTCGAAAGACTGCTGAAGTGCAGATTCATACGCGTTACGAGGTATGTCGAATGGATTGCAAACATTGTGCCAGTGATAAAGAAAAATGGTACATTGAGGGTGTGCATAGATTTCAGAGATTTGAATGCTGCTACACCCAAGGATGAATATCATATGCCTGTGGCGGAAATGCTAGTCGATTCTGCCGCTGGCTATGAGTACCTGAGTATGCTCGATGGTTATTCAAGATATAATCAAATTTTCATTGCTGAAGAAGATGTGTCGAAAACAGCTTTTCGATGCCCTGGGGCTTTAGGCACTTACGAATGGGTAGTGATGCCTTTTGGCCTAAAGAACGCTTGGGCAACATATCAGCGAGCGATGAACTCCATCTTCCATGATTTTATTAACACTTTTATGCAAGTATATATTGATGACATTGTTGTAAAATCTGTTTCCAGGAAGAACCATATAGACCACCTTCGACAATCATTCGAAAGAATGAGAGAACATGGTCTGAAGATGAACCCTTTGAAGTGTGCATTCTGTGTAAAAGCTGGAGATTTCTTGGGCTTCGTCGTCCACAAGAAAGTAATCGAAATCAACCAGAACAAGACGAAGGCAATTCTGGAAGCGAAAGCGCCAGCGAACAAAAAGGAATTGCAATCTCTGTTGGGCAAGATAAATTTCCTGAGGAGATTCATATCTAACCTAAGTGGGAAAGCTCAAGCCTTTTCACCCTTACTTCGCCTGAATAAGGAAAGGTTCGACTGGGGGCAAGAGCAACAAGAAGCCTTCGACAAAATCAAAGGGTATCTCACAAAGCCACCTATTTTGGTGCCTCCTTGCAGCAAAAGGAGTATGAGATTGTACATAGCTGCATCCGACAAAACTTTGGGAAGCATGTTAGCCCAAGAAGATGAAAATGGAGTCGAAAGACCCATTTACTATCTTAGTAGAGTTTTGAACGATGCAGAAACTAGATATAGTGAAGTTGAAAAATTATGTCTATGTCTTTATTTCTCTTGTACAAAGCTCAAACAATATATAAAACCAGTTGATGTGTACGTTTCGTCTCATTTTGATGTTTTCAAGTACATGTTGTCGAAACCCATCCTGCACAGCCGAATTGGCAAGTGGGCGCTGGCATTAACTGAATACTCCTTAACCTTTATGCCTCTTAAGGAAGTGAAAGGACAAGTGGTGGCAGACTTTATAGTCGACCACTCAATTCAAGTTGAGAATATAAATTATGTGGAGATAGAGCCTTGGAAATTTTACTTCGATGGTTCCAGCCATAAAGATGGAACAGGAGTAGGAGTCTTGATTATTTCTCCATAAAAAATTCCAACAACATTCAAGTACAAGATATCAGGTACTTGTTCGAACAATGAGGCTGAGTACGAAGCTCTAATTACTGGCCTTGAAATATTGTTGGAATTGGGGGCAACTCGAGTCGAAATAATGGGAGACTCAGAGTTAGTCATTAAGCAAGTCACAAAAGAATATAAATGCATAAGAGAAAATCTCATTATGTACTTTGTGATAGCAAATCGTTTATTGAAAAAATTCGAAATGGTCAACATTCGACACATACCCAGGTTGGAAAATCAAATAGCCAACGATTTGGCACAAATTGCATCTGGGTACAAAATTTCAAAAACGAGATTGCAAAGAGCAATCGAAGTTCGGGAGAAAATAAAAGCAACTTGTCTGTCACCAACAGACTTGGAATCGATAAGACTAGGGTATGCTGATCAAAGGAACTTCGAAATTTCGTTCATAGACAATTTGTCAGAGCAAGATTGGGGGAAACCCATTGTGGATAACCTACAAAATCCAGCAGCTTCGACAGAACGAAAAACAAAATATAGGGCGTTGAGTTACGTACTCATGGGTAATGAGTTATTTAAAAAGACGCCTGAAGGGGTGTTGCTAAAGTGTTTAAGTGAAACTGAAGCATACATAGCCCTTTCGACTATGCACGCTGGAGCATGTGGGGCTCACCAAGTGGGCCATAAGATGAAATGGTTGTTGTTTCGACAAGGACTATACTGGCCCACCATCTTGAAAGATTGTGTCGAGTTCGCCAAGGGTTGTCAAGAATGTCAAGTCCATACAGGCATCCAGCATGTACCAGCAAGCGAACTTCACTCGGTAGTGAAACCTTGGCCCTTTAGAGGATGGGCGTTGGACCTTATTGGAGAGATTCGACCAGCATCATCAAAGAGCCAGAAGTATATATTGGTAGGCATTGATTATTTTACTAAGTGGATCGAAGCTATTCCTTTAGTCAATGTAGACCAAGAAAATGTCATTGAATTTATTCAAAAGAACATTATCTTTAGATTTGGAATCCCTGAAACTATAACTACTGATTAGGGATCAGTTTTCACCGGTCGAAAGATGCAGGAATTCGCTCAAGAAACAGGCTTTAGACTCCTAACATCAACGCCTTATTATGCACAGGCAAACGGTCAATTCGAAGCAGCGAATAAAATAGTGATTGGCTTGATAAAAAAGCATGTTGGGAAGAAGCCAAAAAATTGGCATAAGACGTTAGACCAGATCTTGTGGGCCTGTCGAACGTCCCCAAAAGAAGCCATAGGTACAACACCATATAGGCTAACTTTTGGTCATGACGCAGTGTTGCCAGCAGAAATTTGTCTTCAATCTGTAAGGGTTCAGAGACACCATGATATCCCCTCTGAAGTTTATTGGGATATGATGTTAGACGAACTAGTAGATTTAGACGAAGAAAGACTGTGCGCTCTCGACCTACTAAGGATTCAGAAGAAAAGAGTGGAAGACTCTTACAATAAAAAAGTGAAACCTAAGGCATTCTCGCCTGGAGAATTAGTTTGGAAGGTGATTCTTCCCATGGATCGAAGGGATCGAAGCATGGGTGTGATCGGTGGATCTGGAACTGACTGTTTAACGCTGGTTCGCGAAATGTCGCGGAAGCAAGAGTCGCCACCGTCTTTTATTTTCTCCAATTGGAAAGGACAAAAGCACAGAAAAATTCCTTTATAGAGATTGCTCTCGGTTCGGGAGGTAGGTTATAGAAAGGGAAGGTGTTAGCACCCTTTCTATCCATGGTTATCCATGGGCTCTTAGATACTTGCTCAATGTGTTTTCAAAATTGTTTGCTTGCTTTTCAATGTGGGTTTAAAAGTTTCTTTTGAAAAATTTCAGATCGACTCATACGTCAGAGTGTTTGAAAAGTTTGCTTTGAAAGCTTTTGAAAAGTGTCGGTGTGAAAAGTCTTTTTGAGTTTGTTTTGAGATTAGAGCAAGTATCCTTGAGAACCTACCTACCCTAAGGAATTCGTCTGTGTAGATGTCCTTAAAAGTAGTGCCATCCCACCATTGAGAGGTAGGTAGCACCACCGTTGGAGGTGTTCGGGTCAATTCGAGTTTTAGGGACATGGTGATCACCAGAGCAATGGGAAGACACCTTAGAAGCTACCCTCATGCCAGGTTCCCGGATCATGAGGACTTACTAAGACATCCTCTACTCGACGATCACCTTTCGAGGCAAGGCAACAGTGAGGCGTACCCTAGAGGTGGTGTGTGATTTGTGTGTCAGATTCGTTTATTTTTATCTTGTCATGGTTGTTGTGTTCTACGCTTGATTTTATTAAGACATTCATTCTTTCATGCTTGGTTAACAGTTAAATATTTTGCGAGGAAATAAATCTAAACTATTACAAATGGCACGGGTCCACATCGCCAAAATTAAACCGGACCCGATTTAGCGGAAAAATAAATAATGCGAAGAAATAAAGTGCGAAAAGTAAAATTACATGTCTTAGGGACAATTACATAATTATATAAACGATAAAAGTAAGTGCGCGAAATAAAGGAATTAAACAAAACTAGGGCGTTGGACCCTTTTGCAAACAATTAAAATTAATGAGACTTAAAGATTAAATGATTAAATGTTTTTTTGGTATTTTTTATATTTTTTAGATTTAATAAGAAAAAGAAGTTAATTGAAATTAAATTAAAAGGCAAATCCTAATTCTATTATTTTTTAAGTTTATTATGAAAGATATAAATTAAAACCTAAATTAAACTCTAAATTAACTTATGTACAATTTTTAATTTATGAAAATAAAAATGATAAATAAATAATATTGTTATTCTGAAAAAAAGGAAAATTAAAAAAAGAAAATCAAAAGTTATTTAAACCTAAATTCTATTTTTTTGGATTTTTTGTTAAAAAAGATTAAAACTATAACCTAATTAAACTAAATATTTACATATATTAATTTATTGATGAAAATAATTACAATAAAATAAATATCATATTTTTTTGTATTTTCTGGATTTTTATGATGTTTTTTTATATTTTGTAAAAAAAAGAGAAAATTAATTAAAGCAATAAAAATAAATCACACAATAATTAAAATAATAAAAAAGATAAGGAAAGCAAACCAGAGTGGGGTGTTGCCCCAAATAAGGAGGTTCAGGCCTGGAAGTTCTGGCCCAACAAGAGTTGATTCATTGACTTCTCCAATTTGGTGTACCAACGTGTTGACCTAGGCTCAGTGGACCTTCAATCTCAACCCTTGATCTATATCCATTGGGCATGTGTACGCTTGGAGGAGGGTAGAATATGGTGTACACCACTATGAGCGCTGCATGGAATAACGTATTGAAAAATAACATTGAGATTTTGCCAGACCTGGGACTTGAACCCAGGTCTTTGAAGTTACCAGCACAACACATGACCACTGAACCAAGCGCGTTTCAATTAACATATAATAAACAATAAACAATATAATAAGAACGCGTTAGTGCTTTTGGAAATTCGCGCGAAATTCAAAATAGCCAATGGCTGATGGACACGCACTCGTCTTCTTCCCCACCCTGTAAAACAAAGCAAATAGGCGACGGTTTTTGAAACGTTGCTTTAGGGCTTCTATCAGAAAATAGCGAATAGCCCCTCGTTGCTCATAAATTGAGCGCGAGGGGGCCATCCTTTTCGTCTTCAACCCCTGAATCCATTGGTGGTCATCTGGAGCTCTGATTTTTCTTGATTAAGAAACCCCTAATTTTGAAACCTGCCAAACCCTAATATCGTTCATGGTGAAATCATGTTTATGCCACAAAAACTCAATTAATTATGATGGTTAGTTCATAAACTTCATAAGGAGCATGAATATACAAACAAAAATGCAAAAAGACGCTTAAATCATGCTATGCGATTTCAAGATTTTCTTGGTACAGTTTGAGTTCTTGATACCAATTCAAGGCGTTTTGCTTGTTGTTTATGATTGGAATGTGTCCAAGGATGTCTCAGGATGCTAATGGGACGAAGATTGAAGCTTGGAACGACCTCTAAGGCACTTTTCAGATTTGAGTTTTTTTAGAGAATTTTCAATTTGCCAAAGGTTTCTTATGCGCAGCTTGCAGTCTAAGATCATTAGGGTTATGATTCTGAGTATGTATAGAGCATGCTAGGTCAAAAATATTGCACAAAATCTCAAGCATTCATGGTTTTACATATTTGATTTTATGAAATCTTTTTGAATCTTTTTTCATGTTGTTTTTGTTCAATCATGATCCAATCACACCAAAACTTGCCATAATCAATCAAGCACGAAATATTGAGATTATAATGTGCACAAAAGATTTTTTTAGGTTAGGTTTATATTTTTCATGTATTAAAATGATTTAAATGAATATAAATTAATATAAATTCAAATAAATAATTAAAAAATATGAAAATACTTCCCTTTGGGCCTAATGGTCGTGCATAGGCTTGGCATGAAGAAACTTGGAGGAAAAATGGGCCCATTTGCATTTTTAGGCCTTTTGCATCAATGTTGACTTTCCAAAATTTCCAAAAATTTCCCAACTTCCACAAGGCATAACTTGGTCAATTTTTAAGCTTTTCACATGTTCTTGGACATTTTGGAAAGGTCTTTGAGTCCTTTAACCAATTCCTTTGGTCCCATGTCATTTTGATTTACCAGTCTCAAGTTATGGCCTTTGACTTAAAGTCACTTTTGTTGACTTTTGAAAATGACCTATAATGTTGAAATTGATAACTTTTTGTGAGAGCATTTCTTGGACTTGGAACATGAAGATGAATTGTAGGAAATGTCTTTCTCTTCAAAATGAGCTTTGGATGGAAATTTTCTGATAATCCATGTGAAAGTTATGCCCTGGTCAATTTCAGTTGACTTTTTCAGCTGTCCAAATATAGCAACTTTTGCATCTTTGATGATTTCTGAGCCAAATTTTGAGAATCATGATCAAGCATTGATCAAATGATGTTTGTGGCTTCAAAATGATATGTTGACCAAAAATTTGAACTTTTGACTGTCAAATGACCATTTTGCCCCTATAGTTGACTGTAGTGCAATCTAGGGTTTTGACTGTGCAATTTTGAGCTGAATGCCTTGAAACTTGACATGAGGATACTTGACCATCTTTGTAAGCATATGGGACTTGATTGGGCCTTTGAAAAGTTCATTTGCTTGACCAGAACTCAAACCCTAGTTTTGACTGTATAGGAGATAGTTGAGCTGCACAACCCTGGGGGAATTTTGTGACCTTGACTTGGCAATTTCTTGATGAATATGGGAGGGCAAATTTTGGGGTACAACAGTTGCCCCTGTTCAATCTTCTTAGACCTGAGGATGCAGATTGGCTGACGTGCCTTTCGTAATCCGAGGGTAGAAGATGATTGGACACTAGAGTGCCCAGAAATTTGCGCTCACATAGTAGCAATGATGATGAGGGAATGGGCTTATAGATGCCATTTGGATGTTGCTGGATGGGATGATGGGCTTATAGATGCCATCTGGATGTTGATTGCGTAAGAGATTCCTTAGCGAGAACCTGCATACCTGCAAGAGAAAAATGAGTACCTGACACGTTGCAGGGGCTGATTTTCAGAGGCTTGATACAGATGTGTCCTGACTGATTACAAGAGCTGAGTCTGGAGCTTCAAACGCTGATGAATGAACCAGGAATGGTTACTGCCTTAGCATGGATGGTAAGAGAATCCTGAATGATTTCAACCTCAACAACGCTCGTTGAGAAAATCTTGGTGAGGATTACCATCTTCGTAGTGTCAGGAAGAGAACCGAAGGACATTATAATCTCAAAGGGAGTCACCTCACTCACCGTTGGAGAGGGAACTATAGGAAATTATAATCTGGAAGGAAATATCACCTCACTCGCTGTTGGAGAGGGAAACATCTTGAAAGGGAATTACCACCTCACTCGCCGTTGGAGAGGGGACCATAAGAGAATATCACCTCACGCTCATGCCGGAGAGGGGAACATCTGAAGAAGGAATTACCACCTCACACGCCGTTGGAGAGGGGACCATAAGAGAATATCACCTCACGCTCATGCCGGAGAGGGGAACATCTGAAGAAGGAATTACCACCTCACACGCCGTTGGAGAGGGGACCATAAGAGAACTTCTACTGAGTCTTTATCAGAAAAATCTGTTTGGAGTCGATTTAACTGGACTAGAGAAGTCTTTGAAATATGTTTGAGAATTTCAACTGCACCCTTCCTGAAAGGTAGAGGTCAGTTATATGCGATGCATGATATGGATCAAGCAAACATGGACACGATTTATATGATATGATGTGTACATGCATGCTATAATGATGTATGTGATGATTTATGTATGTTTTCGTCTAGGAAAATAAATCCTTGACGGGTGCCGGGAAGTCATATCCTGGGCTGATGTTGAGGAAGAGATTTTGCTTCCGCTGTGGATGATTGTTGCAAGAATACCGGTAGGAGAAGATAACTCCGTTGAGGAATAAACTTGGCAAATGAAATAATTCTGCGGGAGAAAAGATACTCTAGCGATCATGCTGGGGAATGCTACTCTGTGGGGATAGCGATGCTTTGCTGAGTTGATGAAGATAACTCCGCTGGGGATATCCTTGTTGTCGGAAGTGTTGATAGACTTCGCTGGGGGTAGGAAGATACTTTGTCGAGGACGCTCTTTCCGTGGCTTTTGGCTGAGGATAACCCAGTTATATCCTGTTACGGAAATAACTCTTTAAATCAAGCCGGGACGACGCGTTCGTGCTCTGCGAGGGGATAAGCTTCCAGAATCTACTGGGGATAAGCTTACTGCTTGAGGGATATGACTTCCAACTTTGTTGGTGAAGCTGGATTGGACTCTTCTGGGGAGTTTGATATGCTGGGGAAGTGATTCCTTTGAATGTTGATATACCGCCGGGGAACAATCTTTAGACAAAGACTGCCGGGGATGCTTTATGTATACTGCTGGGGAAGTATTGAGATCTACGGGGGGGTACTCAATTTCCTTGATAATTGTTGATTTGCTTGGAGAAGAATGTATTGTTTTGTTGAACCACTCTCTGGGGAATTAAGATACACTTGGCCGCGTTCTTTAGCTGAACCTACCTTGGTACCTTGGAGGATAGAACAATTAGACTGCTCAGACAACTCTTTATTGCCCCTGTTTCCAGTGTCACCTGCAATTAATTCCTTTGTTTCGTATGCAAATATTTATGAGTTAGCAAATTATTGTCAATGCATACATCACAAATTGAACCTTGGACGTTCTTCGCAAAACAAAACAGAAAAAGAAAAACACTTGGGCACGTTTAACTGGAAATATATTTTTTATTGATTTTTGAATGGCCTGAAAATAGGCGTTTTGTGTACAAGAGGCTGACGTCCTAGTAAGAGGTACGTCGCCGATCAAAAGAGTTTATACAAGTTTTGTACAAAAGAAAATAAAACAGCTGTGTGAAGGATGAATGATCCACTGGGTTTCAACTCTGCTATTGCCTTTATAACTCCGAGCGTCTCATCACTTGATGACCTTGGTTGAAGGTGAAGCTGACTGATCGATGTCGTTTGAGCTTGATGCAGATACCGGATTCTGGATGCAAAGTGATCAATGAGACATAGTATTACGCTTTTATCCCTAATTTTTGCCTGGACCGCCCTTACGGGTTTTCAGTCCACCGGGATACCCATTTTTGCCCAAGCCGCCTTTTCAGGTTTTCGACTTGCCGGGTGTACAGATTTTTTTCATTTTCATCCCTTCATTTTGCCCGAACCCTTTTGGTTCGACGGGAAGCCCTAATTTTTGCCTAGGCATGTCAGCCTAGCGGGTCTTTTTCATGCGTAGTATTTTTTAACTATGTCTGCATTGGCGGGGTGAGGAAGGTCGTCACCATCCATGTTAGTTAAGATCATTGCCCCTCCTGAGAACACATGCTTAACCACAAATGGCCCTTCATAAGTGGGGGTCCATTTGCCCCTTGGATCACTCTGAGGAAGGATGATTCTCTTGATCACCAGATCCCCAACTTGATATTCTTGTGGTCTGACTTTCTTGTTAAATGCCCTGATCATCCGTTTCTGATACGTCTGACCATGACAGATAGCAGCAAGTCTCTTTTCGTCAATGAGGTTGAGTTGGTCAAGTCGTGTCTGGATCCAATCATCTTCGTCTAGATTTGCATCCTTCATTATCCGGAGAGAGGGAATTTGCACTTCGATCGGCAAGACTGCCTCCATGCCATAAACCAGAGAGAATGGAGTTGCCCTGGTTGACGTCCTAGCTGAGGTACGGTACCCATGCAGAGCGAACGGTAACATCTCGTGCCAATCTTTGTACGTCACTGTCATTTTCTGCACGATCTTCTTGATGTTCTTATTTGCCGCTTCTACAGCCCCATTCATCTTCGGTCTGTAAGGAGAAGAATTGTGGTGCTGTATCTTGAACTGTTCGCAAAGCTCAGCAATCATCTTATTGTTCAGATTGGTACCGTTGTCTGTAATAATCCGCTCAGGGACGCCGTATCGACAGATCAGGTTGTGTCGAATAAACCGTGCCACAACAGTCTTGGTCACTGTAGCATAGGATGCTGCCTCAACCCACTTTGTAAAATAGTCAATCGCCACTAGGATGAAGCGATGTCCATTAGATGCCGTAGGTTTTATCTCGCCGATCATGTCTATGCCCCACATTGCAAACGGCCAAGGCGCAGTCAGGACATTCAGGGGAACCGGAGGAACATGCACCTTATCTGCGTAGATCTGGCACTTGTGGCATGTCCTGGAGTGTTGGTAGCAATCAGCTTCCATTGTGGACCAATAGTATCCTGCCCGTAGGATTTTCTTAGCCATAGTATGCCCACTGGAATGCGTACCAAAGGTCCCTTCATGTAGCTCTTCCATGATTCTTTCCGCTTCAGTCTTATCCACACAACGCAGTAAGGTTGAATCATGGTTTCGCTTGTACAAGATGCCGTTGCTTAGGAAGAACTTGGCTGCGAACCGCCTCAGGAATTTCTTATCATTGATAGAGGCACCTTCAGGGTATTCCTGAGCTTCTAGATATCTCTTCACTTCATGGTACCAAGGCTTCTCAGTCACCAATTCAGTTTCGAGATCACAACAGTATGCCGGTTCGTCCAATTTCCAGATGATGATCCGGGGAGCTTCATTATCCCATTTAACCTTGAACATTGAAGACATTGTAGCTAACGCGTCCGCTAACTGATTCTCTTCTCTTGGAAAGTGCTCAAAGGTTATCTCCGTGAAGTGGGGAATCAGGGTCAACACACATTCTCTGTAAGGAATCAAGTTTGGATGTTTCGTATCCCACTCTCCCTTAATCTGATTGATCACAAGAGCGGAATCTCCGAAGACACTTAGAAATTTGATCCTTAGGTCGATCGCAGCTTGAAGACCCATGATACACGCCTCATACTCCGCCATGTTGTTGGTACAGTTGAAACACAGCCGGGCAGTGAGTGGAGTATGAGTACCTTGTGGAGATATGATGATGGCGCCGATACCATTTCCCAAAGCATTGGAAGCTCCGTCAAAGTGCATAGACCATCGGGATCCTGGTTCGGGTCCTTCATCCGGTCCAGGTACTTCACAATCAGTTACGATCATGATGCTTTCATCTGGAAACTCGAAGTTCATTGATTGGTAGTCATCTACAGCTTGATGAGCTAAGTGGTCTGCCAATACACTTCCCTTGATGGCTTTCTGGGTTGTGTACTGAATGTCGTATTCCGTCAAGATCATTTGCCATCTTGCAATTCTCCCAGACAGAGCAGGCTTTTCGAATATGTATTTTATCGGATCCATCTTTGAGATCAACAAGGTAGTGTGAGTCAGCATATACTGTCTCAGCCGGCGAGCAGCCCATACCAAAGCGCAGCAAGTTTTCTCAAGCAGTGAGTATCGGGTCTCACAGTCGGTAAACTTTTTGCTAAGGTAATAAATGGCATGCTCTTTTCGGCCAGACTCGTCATGCTGCCCCAGCACACACCCCATTGAATTGTCAAGCACTGTCAGATATAGGATCAGAGGTCTCCCTTCAACCGGTGGCATAAGGATAGGTGGTTCCTGGAGATACTCTTTGATTCTGTCGAAGGCAGCCTGACATTCATCGTTCCAACGTACTACCTGATCTTTCTTCAGCAGCTTGAAGATTGGCTCACAGGTAGCAGTCAGATGAGAGATGAATCGAGCGATGTAATTCAGGCGTCCTAAAAAGCCTCTGACCTCCTTCTCTGTCTTGGGAACTGGCATCTCTTGAATAGCTTTGACCTTAGCAGGGTCCACTTGAATACCTTTATCACTGACCACGAAGCCTAGCAACTTCCCAGATCTTACCCCGAAGGTGCACTTGTTCGGGTTCAATCTCAGCTTGTACAGTTTCAACCGGTCAAACAACTTCTGCAGATGATCTAGATGCTCTTCCTCAGTCTGGGACCTAGCGATCATGTCGTCCACATATACTTCGATCTCGTGATGGATCATATCATGAAATAAGGCAACCATGGCACGTTGGTAGGTTGCCCCAGCATTCTTTAGTCTGAACGGCATGACCTTGTAACAGAAGGTGCCCCACTGAGTAACAAATGTAGTCTTTTCCATGTCTTCAGGTGCCATCTTGATCTGATTGTAGCCTGAAAAGCCATCCATGAAAGAGAATACCTTGTGCTGAGCCGTATTATCAACAAGGACATCAATGTGAGGTAAGGGGAAGTCATCCTTGGGGCTGGCCCTGTTCAGATCCCTGTAATCAACACACATTCTGACCTTACCGTCCTTTTTAGGTACCGGTACCACATTAGCAACCCATTGAGGATAAGATGTTACTGCAAGGAAACCGGCATCAAACTGCTTCATCACTTCGGCCTTAATCTTCTCGGACATCTCTGGACGCATCCGACGGACCTTTTGTTTAACTGGAGGGCAGTCTTCCCTAGTTGGCAAATGATGGACAACAATATCGGTATCCAACCCTGGCATGTCTTCGTAGGACCAGGCAAAGATCTCCATATAGTCATGTAACATCTTGGTTAACCGTTGCTTCACGCTGAGCTCTAGGTTGGCACCAATCTTTACCTCTTTTCTGTCTGCCTCAGTACCCAGGTTTATGGTTTCCACTGGCTCTTCATGGGGTTGAATTGCCCTCTATTCCTGAAGCAACAGTCTAGCAAGCTCGCCAGGCACTTCGCAATCATCTTCACCTTCGTCTTCGACTAAGTTGATCGGATTTTCGAAGTCATAATTGGCAGTAGCAGAGCTGTTATCAGTGAGATCCAGAGTGGATTGGAACCTGTATGAGTGAGTGTGTGTGTAAATACAACTGTTTTGAAAATTATGTAAAGGAAAGGAAAGATAGAAAAGGAACACAATATTTGCAATGCGAAAAACGTCCAAAAATTTTCATTCATGATGTATAAAATGACAGTTTGTATGCCCTCACAAATAGAACCACGGTGCCTCGGGTAAGACACCGGGCCATAGAGTTTATCATTGTTTATTACAAAATAACAAAACATGGGAATTCATTACTGTGTCACAAAGGTAACAGGGGTATGATCCTTTGCACTCCAATTGTTCAATCCTTCTTCGGCCGTCGGATAAATCCAGCTGTTGAATTCGGCTTCGTCCACTTCCTGGTCTTCCCCAGCAGCATTCACCTCCGAGCTTTTAATAAATACCGGAGGCCTTCCGATCTTCTCTTTCCTCATAGCTCTCTGCCCTTCTGAGGTGAAACCCAGCCCAAGTTTATCAGTCTTCTGGGTGAAGTTTGGAAGTCTGCCCCAGTTGGCACCTTCACCCTTCTGCACTACAGCCCTGGCATCCTTTAGGGACGCCATCTTCAGAGGACCACCTGCTTCTGCTGTTTCTGCTGCTATTGGAAACACCTCCTCGAAATGCTGAATGGGGGTCTCAATAAATTCCCCATCCATCTCAATGTATCTGAACGAGTTCAGGTGACTCACCATATATTCTTCCTCACCTTGCACGGTGACAATCTTCCCTCTGACGGGGTACTTCAGCTTTTGATGCAAGGTAGAGGTCACTGCCCCAGCCTTATGTATCCAGGGTCGACCCAGCAGACAAGAGTAAGATGGACGGATATCCATCACATAAAAAGTGGAGTCGAACACCTGGGAGCCCACGCGAATCGGAATGTCAACCTCCCCATGGACCATCCTCTTTGAACCGTCAAAGGCCCTGACGATAATGTTGCTGGGTTTCAAATCCAGGCCTTCACAATCTAGACGATCCAGAGCCTTCTTGGGTAGCACGTTCAAAGATGACCCAGTATCAACCAACACATGTGCCAAGGTGGTGCCCCTGCATTCGATTGAGACATGCAGAGCATCATTATGATCTTTCCCTTTCGTGGTCAAATCAGCGTCTGAAAAACCCAAGCCATTGTCTGCCGTTAGGCTTGCCACACAATCAGTGAATTGGACTGCAGAGGTTTCATGTGGCACGTGGGCCGTCTTGAGGAATGAGATGAGGGCCTTTGCATGGGCCTCAGAGCACAGCAGTAGAGAGAGCATGGATATCTTGGAGGGCGTGTGCCCCAGCTGTTCCATTACATTAAAATCGCTCTTCTTTATAATCTTCAAAATCTCCTCCATCTCTTGTGGGGAGGCCTCAGCAGCTATGGGTACGGGTGCCTCCATCTGGGCAGGCTCAGTTTCAATTCCCTTGCCCCGAGCATTGGATGACTCGGCAGCAGGAGAAACAATCGGATCAGCAGCAGGAACAACAACTTGGTCAGCAACGGGAGTAGGTGTACTTGCAGGAATTATCAGGAGCGGTCTTCGGGCAGCAGGTGGCGCAATGTCAGGCGAGAAGAGCCTGCCACTGCGGGTAACTTTGGCCGGGCCAGTGATGTCACAGATGCTGGCGCCAGCGTTGAGCTCTTGTTTAACTCCATTTATATATACATCTGCCCCATAGTGCCAAGGGACAGCTTTGTTGGATACATAGGGCATGGGCCCAGGAACAGTGATAGTAACAGGTGCAACGGTCAGAATTTGAACGGGCTTCTTCTGGAGAGCCGGGATCGGATTGTTGAAGATAGTCACCACAGAGACTTCTTCCATTGGAACCATACGAACAGCAGATTTCTTGAATAGAATCTCCTTGCTATCCATTAAGCTTTGGATGCCTAACTTTAGCAAGGGACAACCGGATGGGGACACAACACAGAACAGGCAACCCTCACTACAACCCGGAAATAAACCGGCCTGCAGTAGGTTCTTCTTAATGATCTTTAAAGGAGTGGCTAGATCATCCACAGAAACAGCATAAACATCTTCATCCACAGCATTTACCCCGTGCTGAGGCATAGGGGCAGTAACTACATTCGGCTTTGCAGGCGCTTCGAATTGTATCTCTTTAGCATCGATAAGGTCTTGCACCTTATTCTTTAACGCCCAACAGTCATCAGTGGCATGCCCCGGGCCGTCTGAATGGTAAGCACAACGGGCATTCGGGTTGTACTTAGGAGAGGTAGTGTTTGAGAACTTTGGCGCCTCCTTGACAGTCACCAAATTGGTGGATAGCAACTGTGGCAGGATTTGCGATAGGGTCATGCTTAACCGGGTAAACTCTCTCCGGGGTCTATCAGCCCTTTGAGGATTGTTTGGCCGAGGAGCGGCAGCAGGCTTAGCGATCATTACCGCGCTGACAGATTGGCGGTGATCAGGTCTTTCTGATTTCCTGGAGCCATACACGGCACTAGACTCCTTTTTAAACGGCTTCTTTTCTGAACTAGAGGATGATGCCCCCTTTGCAATCTTCCCAGATTTCAGCCCAGCTTCAATCCTTTCTCCAGTCAAGATCAAATCAGTGAAACCAGCAGAAGAATTCCCAATGAGATGGTTAAAAAACGGCCCAGATAGGGTCCCCAAGAACATGTCCACTAACTCTCGATCAGTCAAAGGTGGCTGCACCCTGCCAGCCAGATCTCTCCACTTCTGCGCGTACTCTTTAAAACCTTCACTTGCACCTAACGACATACCCTGGAGTTGGGTACGTGTGGGGGCAAGGTCGGCATTATACTGATACTGCTTGTAGAAAGCAGTAGCCAGCTCCTCCCAGTTACGAACTTTGGTCCCATCCAGTTGATAGAACCATTCGAGATGAGTCCCTGAAAGACTCTCCTGGAAGAAGTGGATCCATAGATTCTTGTCCGCAGAGTACGGCTGAATCTTCCGAACATAGGACCTCAAATGCAGCTTGGGACAGGATGCCCCGTCATACTTGGAGAAGGTGGGTGCTTTGAATTTATGTGGAATAATTACACCAGTCGACAAACCCAGATCTCCGAAATCCAGCCCAGGTGCCTGTTGCACCTCCATAGCCTTCAACCTGTCTTCCAGTTGTTTGTACCTGTCGTCTGCAGGAGGATACTGTTCCTCATCAAAATCTGTCTCGTTGTCGGAGACCACTGGAGTAGGAACCTTGACTTCTGCCTGAGAAGGACTCTTGCCAACAGAAGAAGCAGCCTCTTCATGTTGCAGAGTATTGCCCAACCTTCGGCCCGAGTTGAATAGAACAGTTCTTCTCTTTTTCTTCTTCTCCTTTTTCAGGAGCATAGTCTTTAATTCTTCTTGGCCTTTAGCTAGACCCATGATTAGTTCTTGAAACTGCGCATTCTGCGCCTGGAGAGCCTTGATTGATGTCTCTGTAGATTCAGATCCGGGATTCATGGTGCTGAAATAAACAGCGAAGAACTGTAAGCAACCTGAAAAAGGGAAAAAACCTGCTATGCACATGATGTATGAAATGCGTATGAATTATGTTTTCAAAGACAATCGGGAATCAACTTTGTAAACAAAAAAAGAACACACTTTATTAGATTCAACTTTGCAACTGAGATTATTCAACAAGTTGCCCTTAGGCGTTTACATGAAATGAAACAACTGAAAAGGAAATAAAAACTGTAAAGGCGCATTCAGAATTCCTCATTGATCCCATGGTCTCCTTTTCTCAGTACGGAGGTAGGCATTCAGAGCTCTTTCATTCTCCAACTGCTTTGTCAGCTTCTGGATCTTCGATTCCTGCTCGTTGAACTTTTCCCGGTAAGAATCCCGTTCTTCTTGCAGTTGCGACCAAGATCTCTTCAATGTCTCATAATCAGTAGGTATCTGAGGAGGAAGGACAGTTGGAGGAACACCATCTTTATCAGGACACTCAAGAATGACGGGTCTGACAGCTTCATACGGCATACCTAACTTCTGAGCACGGATGCGGACCCATTTGTAGTAGGCTTCCATAGGTAGAGAAGTCTTTGGCCCTAGCTCTTGTGGGTCAGCTTTATGAACCTTCTCCCAAGCCTTGATGAACCTACGACGTAGCTCGTCACTATCCACCTGAAACTCGAAACTGATGTGAGGCACCAACATCTCATGGGGGCCTGTTCTTCTTGCTCTTCCAAACTGACGGAGTGCTAGACATGGATTGTAAGAGATCCCTCCTTGAGTACCAATCAGAGGAACATTAGGATACTCCCCGCATCGATCAATAATAGCTATCTCATCCAAACCTCTGCAAGTCTAAATGATGTCTTTATCGGTGAGAGACATTAACCTGTGAGCCCAACCTCTTCCTTCTTGGTTCTTCAGTACGAACTTAGGGAGGTGCGAAATAAACCACCTCACCAACAAAGGGATACAACACCATAGGGTTCCTCGTCTTCGGGTAGTACGGGCATGAAGTTGTTGCAAGATGTCACCCAAGAGAGTGGGCACAGGGTTCTGAGACATAAAGATCCTAATGGAAGTGACATTGATGAAGTTGTCAGGATTAGGAAACAGGACTAACCCATAGATTAGGAGAGCCAAGATGTCTTCGTATGCCCTAAAGTCCAAGTCATTCCAGAAGCTGTTAGCTTTACCAATCAGAAACTTGGCCAAGAAACCCTTAACTCCGCTTCTAGTTACCCAGTTGTCTGTTACCTCTTGATGGGTCAAAGGAAGGGCCGCAGCAATGTCCTCAAGCCTGAGGGTCTTTTCCCAACCAGTAAAGGGAGTCTGATCCAAGATAGGGATACCAAGCAGATTAGAGAACTCTTCCAGGGTAGGGACCAGCTGGAAGTCTTGAAAGGTGAAGCACTGGTACTGAGGGTCATAGAATTGGGTCAGAACACTCATCAACTGTTGATCCCGCTTTGCAGTGACTAAACTGAGAAGAGAACCATGCCTCTGAATGAAGGAAGTGGTGTTTGGAATTCTGCTAACCAACTCATCAATCAACTCAGGTGAACGAACAAAGTTGAACCGGATAGTATTCCTTCGCACAGGCATCATAATGTCCTACAAAACAGAGCAAAGATGAAACCCTCTTGTCTTTGAAATGGTCAGTTCTTATGCAGGATGCATGCAATGCTCATGATGCTATGATGTTATGATAAAGCACACCACATACAGATACAAAGGCAAACATAATAAGGCACACAAGTCACACAAGGCAAGCCCCTAAAGTTTAGGCCAGCATGAGGTCTAGGTACTATCCTCTTTCAGTTTGTTGGTTCATACCTGTCCTAATCAAAAGTAACCGGGTTCTTAGAGGATCCCAATATCATTGACTACCCTCAATCGGTCATAACTCCAGCATCGCAATCTTTTCTTGCGGCCAGAACCATCACGAGAGTTTAGCCTCAATGGGCGTAGCATACTGCTACTGTTCTAAAGGCCAAGTTGTGTCAATTAAGGTTCTAAGGTTGTTGGTGCTTAATGACTCCTTAGAAGACCCATATTCTCCTCGTTGCGACACAAGGGATATCGGTACAGACTAAGGTGCCACACCAACGTAGCCACTGCTTCACCTGTGTTGGTCTACGCCGGACAGGTCCCTCACAGCTTATGCTACCTAAACAGGGTCTCCCCAGATCCGGGTTAGGATCTATGTATCTCCGATGCAACCCACAATAGTAAAGCAAGCAAAACAATACAAGTGAAAACACAGTTATGACTTAGCCCTAAGGTACACCTCACTTTATAAAGGTTCCCCAGCAGAGTCGCCAGTTCTGGCGATCGGTGGATCTGGAACTGACTGTTTAACGCTGGTTCGCGAAATGTCGCGGAAGCAAGAGTCGCCACCGTCTTTTATTTTCTCCAATTGGAAAGGACAAAAGCACAGAAAAATTCCTTTATAGAGATTGCTCTCGGTTCGGGAGGTAGGTTATAGAAAGGGAAGGTGTTAGCACCCTTTCTATCCATGGTTATCCATGGGCTCTTAGATACTTGCTCAATGTGTTTTCAAAATTGTTTGCTTGCTTTTCAATGTGGGTTTAAAAGTTTCTTTTGAAAAATTTCAGATCGACTCATACGTCAGAGTGTTTGAAAAGTTTGCTTTGAAAGCTTTTGAAAAGTGTCGGTGTGAAAAGTCTTTTTGAGTTTGTTTTGAGATTAGAGCAAGTATCCTTGAGAACCTACCTACCCTAAGGAATTCGTCTGTGTAGATGTCCTTAAAAGTAGTGCCATCCCACCATTGAGAGGTAGGTAGCACCACCGTTGGAGGTGTTCGGGTCAATTCGAGTTTTAGGGACATGGTGATCACCAGAGCAATGGGAAGACACCTTAGAAGCTACCCTCATGCCAGGTTCCCGGATCATGAGGACTTACTAAGACATCCTCTACTCGACGATCACCTTTCGAGGCAAGGCAACAGTGAGGCGTACCCTAGGGGTGGTGTGTGATTTGTGTGTCAGATTCGTTTATTTTTATCTTGTCATGGTTGTTGTGTTCTACGCTTGATTTTATTAAGACATTCATTCTTTCATGCTTGGTTAACAGTTAAATATTTTGCGAGGAAATAAATCTAAACTATTACAAATGGCACGGGTCCACATCGCCAAAATTAAACCGGACCCGATTTAGCGGAAAAATAAATAATGCGAAGAAATAAAGTGCGAAAAGTAAAATTACATGGCTTAGGGACAATTACATAATTATATAAACGATAAAAGTAAGTGCGCGAAATAAAGGAATTAAACAAAACTAGGGCGTTGGACCCTTTTGCAAACAATTAAAATTAATGAGACTTAAAGATTAAATGATTAAATGTTTTTTTGGTATTTTTTATATTTTTTAGATTTAATAAGAAAAATAAGTTAATTGAAATTAAATTAAAAGGCAAATCCTAATTCTATTATTTTTTAAGTTTATTATGAAAGATATAAATTAAAACCTAAATTAAACTCTAAATTAACTTATGTACAATTTTTAATTTATGAAAATAAAAATGATAAATAAATAATATTGTTATTCTGAAAAAAAGGAAAATTAAAAAAAGAAAATCAAAAGTTATTTAAACCTAAATTCTATTTTTTTGGATTTTTTGTTAAAAAAGATTAAAACTATAACCTAATTAAACTAAATATTTACATATATTAATTTATTGATGAAAATAATTACAATAAAATAAATATCATATTTTTTTGTATTTTCTGGATTTTTATGATGTTTTTTTATATTTTGTAAAAAAAAGAGAAAATTAATTAAAGCAATAAAAATAAATCACACAATAATTAAAATAATAAAAAAGATAAGGAAAGCAAACCAGAGTGGGGTGTTGCCCCAAATAAGGAGGTTCAGGCCTGGAAGTTCTGGCCCAACAAGAGTTGATTCATTGACTTCTCCAATTTGGTGTACCAACGCGTTGACCTAGGCTCAGTGGACCTTCAATCTCAACCCTTGATCTATATCCATTGGGCATGTGTACGCTTGGAGGAGGGTAGAATATGGTGTACACCACTATGAGCGCTGCATGGAATAACGTATTGAAAAATAACATTGAGATTTTGCCAGACCTGGGACTTGAACCCAGGTCTTTGAAGTTACCAGCACAACACATGACCACTGAACCAAGCGCGTTTCAATTAACATATAATAAACAATAAACAATATAATAAGAACGCGTTAGTGCTTTTGGAAATTCGCGCGAAATTCAAAATAGCCAATGGCTGATGGACACGCACTCGTCTTCTTCCCCACCCTGTAAAACAAAGCAAATAGGCGACGGTTTTTGAAACGTTGCTTTAGGGCTTCTATCAGAAAATAGCGAATAGCCCCTCGTTGCTCATAAATTGAGCGCGAGGGGGCCATCCTTTTCGTCTTCAACCCCTGAATCCATTGGTGGTCATCTGGAGCTCTGATTTTTCTTGATTAAGAAACCCCTAATTTTGAAACCTGCCAAACCCTAATATCGTTCATGGTGAAATCATGTTTATGCCACAAAAACTCAATTAATTATGATGGTTAGTTCATAAACTTCATAAGGAGCATGAATATACAAACAAAAATGCAAAAAGACGCTTAAATCATGCTATGCGATTTCAAGATTTTCTTAGTACAGTTTGAGTTCTTGATACCAATTCAAGGCGTTTTGCTTGTTGTTTATGATTGGAATGTGTCCAAGGATGTCTCAGGATGCTAATGGGACGAAGATTGAAGCTTGGAACGACCTCTAAGGCACTTTTCAGATTTGAGTTTTTTTAGAGAATTTTCAATTTGCCAAAGGTTTCTTATGCGCAGCTTGCAGTCTAAGATCATTAGGGTTATGATTCTGAGTATGTATAGAGCATGCTAGGTCAAAAATATTGCACAAAATCTCAAGCATTCATGGTTTTACATATTTGATTTTATGAAATCTTTTTGAATCTTTTTTCATGTTGTTTTTGTTCAATCATGATCCAATCACACCAAAACTTGCCATAATCAATCAAGCACGAAATATTGAGATTAGAATGTGCACAAAAGATTTTTTTAGGTTAGGTTTATATTTTTCATGTATTAAAATGATTTAAATGAATATAAATTAATATAAATTCAAATAAATAATTAAAAAATATGAAAATACTTCCCTTTGGGCCTAATGGTCGTGCATAGGCTTGGCATGAAGAAACTTGGAGGAAAAATGGGCCCATTTGCATTTTTAGGCCTTTTGCATCAATGTTGACTTTCCAAAATTTCCAAAAATTTCCCAACTTCCACAAGGCATAACTTGGTCAATTTTTAATCTTTTCACATGTTCTTGGACATTTTGGAAAGGTCTTTGAGTCCTTTAACCAATGCCTTTGGTCCCATGTCATTTTGATTTACCAGTCTCAAGTTATGGCCTTTGACTTAAAGTCACTTTTGTTGACTTTTGAAAATGACCTATAATGTTGAAATTGATAACTTTTTGTGAGAGCATTTCTTGGACTTGGAACATGAAGATGAATTGTAGGAAATGTCTTTCTCTTCAAAATGAGCTTTGGATGGAAATTTTCTGATAATCCATGTGAAAGTTATGCCCTGGTCAATTTCAGTTGACTTTTTCAACTGTCCAAATATAGCAACTTTTGCATCTTTGATGATTTCTGAGCCAAATTTTGAGAATCATGATCAAGCATTGATCAAATGATGTTTGTGGCTTCAAAATGATATGTTGACCAAAAATTTGAACTTTTGACTGTCAAATGACCATTTTGCCCCTACAGTTGACTGTAGTGCAATCTAGGGTTTTGACTGTGCAATTTTGAGCTGAATGCCTTGAAACTTGACATGAGGATACTTGACCATCTTTGTAAGCATATGGGACTTGATTGGGCCTTTGAAAAGTTCATTTGCTTGACCAGAACTCAAACCCTAGTTTTGACTGTATAGGAGATAGTTGAGCTGCACAACCCTGGGGGAATTTTGTGACCTTGACTTGGCAATTTCTTGATGAATATGGGAGGGCAAATTTTGGGGTACAACAATGGGAAAATGGTCACCCAAATGGGAAGGACCATTCAGAATTATCCAAACTTTTTCTGGTGGAGCTTATGAAGTCGAAGAGTTGGGTGAAGATAAAAGGCTCTTGAGAGTAAATGGAAAATATTTGAAAAAGTATAAACCTATGCTCCAAGAGATCAAAATAAATAGCAAGTAATGACTAAATTAACCATAAATAGCCAAAATGGAAAATTTTATAAGAATTAGCCAAAATGGCTACATTGTCAAATACATATTACAATACATGGTTAATAAAGGGCTGAGTCAATCAGAAGGGGATAGAATCTCTAAGTCGAAGGTACTTGGCCTGCTGCAACTCCAGTCTTTTGTTGCACAAGGCATTCTCCTGGGCAAGCTTGGCAATTTGGTCATCGAAGGCTTGGGCTTTCTCAGCAAACTCTAGGCCTTGTGTGACTTCAGCTTGGCTCTCTGTGTCTGAAACGGTCGAGAGAAGCTCCTCCTTGCGCTTCATATTAGCATTCATCTTGGCCTCCAGCTCTTCGATTTGCGCCTTTATGGAGGCATTGTCTCGATCTATGGCGTCAATTTCTTCTTGCTTAGATGCTTTCTGCTTCGACAACTCTGCAATTCGAGAAGTCGTCTCAGCTACTGCAGTCCAGGCAGAAGAACTCTTCGAGCTGGCTGTTGAAGCCCCTCTGACGTCGATAGTCTGCTGAGACTTGATCAATCATGGAGTATAACTCCATGATAAAGCTCGAAACCTCTGGAGTCACAGCGAGCAAGTCGACTGCATTCAAAACAGCTCCCAAACACGATGGAGCAGTGGGATCCCCCTCCAAAGCCTTCATCAAATCTTTCTTGAAGAACTGAGTCTTGACCTTCATCAAAGCCTCATCGAGAGGAGAAGTCTCAGTGGACTTCCCCGATTGAGTAGAAGCCTCCTGACTAAGATCAGAGGAACTTCCCCTACTCTCGATAATGGCATTCAGATAGCCAATGGGATAAGTTTGCTTCAAGAGTGCTAAGTCTTCTTTGGACTTATGCTTTGTCGAGGTGGTAACCTTTGCAACAGCGTTGTCTTGGGGTTGAAGTTGTTGAGTAGCGTTTGCATCGACATGACTCTCTTCGACTTGAAGTTCAGCAGTGCCAGCATCAACATGATCCCCTTCATCATGTTGTTCCTCTGACAGATCGACCACTTGAATCTCCTTTGGTTGTTGTTCTTCTGTTTCAGCATTGGCTTCATCGTTCGCCAATTCCTTCTCTTGTGGCCTACTGAGTTCAGAAGAGTCTAGTGTTTCAGAAGTCTTTGGTGCTGAATTTTCAGTGGTTTCCTGAAAATAGAAGAGGAAGAATCTTCTAGTTTAGAAAGAGACACAATCGAACGTGAGTATCGACACCTGAGTTAAAAAATGGTCAGAGAAACTACCTGCAGAGGAACTTCAGCCCCAGGGCTGGAATTATCACTTTCGACGGGTTTATTGAGCAAAACATTTAGCTCCTCCTCCATTGGCTCTTCGATAATTACTGGAGGCGGCCTGGGTCTTCTCCCTGCAACCTTTATTCTGATTGTGGGTCGAGTCTCAGGAGTAGGAGCATCTTTCTTCAGTTTTCTCCGTTTAAGAGGAGCGGGGGGAGATTCGTCCTCTTCGTCACTCCCAGATTCGACTGTCAGTGCAGGTCGTTTCTTGGGTGAAGGTGCATGAATACCAATTGGAGTTCGATTTAGAACGCTACATCGAAAATCAGGATATTAAAACCAGAAGGAAATAATAAAAGTTTGGTTACTGGTGCTGAAGATTTTATCGAAGGACCTTCCCCCTGATGGCTTGTTATGGTTTTCACCGGTGCTGGAGGTTTTGTCAAGGGACCTCCTCCCTGATGGCCTTCTGCAGCTTTCTTGGCTGCAGGCTTTCGAATAACTGAAAGAAGACAAGTTATAATTAACAGGCTACCAGTCGAAATGGAAAGACAAAATAATTTGGAGAGTGAACTTACATTTCTTTATTTTGTCAAGGACTAGAACGAAAGACTTCTGAAGTTCGTCCACAAAGTCTTTCTCGTCGAAGAACTCTTCAGCATAGTAACTCTTCCACCAGTCTTCGAAGGATGGTGAACAGAGAAAGTTAAGTTGATAGTCGAACAATGAAAGGACTGTTCGACCAGCATACCTGCCAATATGCTTGGTGGCAGCATCTTCAGTATAGTCATTGCAAAAATATAACATGGATTTCTCCCTAGGAAAAATAGGAGAAGGAAGTGATTGGATGATACCAAACTATCGAGAGACCAAGTTTGTTTGATAAGCGATCAAGCTCAAGTGAGTCTTGGAGCTTTTAAAGCGCAATGGCATTATTCTAGGTGTGAGAAATGCTTCCCACATTATTGTGTGTTCTTTGACCTGAGGGTCACCTGACGACTTGGGATGGGGCCTGGTGAACCATTCTGGACCAACCTTTCGTCGAGCAAAGGGAGCCATGGTCGAAGTGAATTCTTTTCTTTTTGCAAACATCAAGACGAAGTTTGCAAAAGTCTGTTGAAGCTCCAGCCCATCTTCAGTCGGGGTCAGTAGAGCTAATCTGGTGCCTTCGATACGCCTATTTGCTATCTCAGGAGCTTGCTCATTTATTTGAGTCTTCTGAGGTAAGAAAGACTCGAAAGTGGCATTGAGCCACAGCTGAAGTAGCCAAAAAGGTCCTGCAAGCAACAAACTGGCTCTATTTTCGATGATCTTTAACAGAGTCGCTCCACTGCTGATCGACTCGTACAGATTCGCCAAGATTAATTCCGCCAAACAAATATTTTGGCCATGGTGAAGTTGGGTGGCGAGGGTGACCATCTTCTTTGTCACCTGTAAAGACTTTGTACAGAATACAAAGCGTGACATCCAAAGGGCTAGAAACGCGATATGCTCTACATCCGTCACATTGGCTGTCGACCTATCATGGTAATGGTTGATATAGGTGGTATAGGTGGGTTTCGTAGCTTAGAATCCAATCTGATCCTCCGACATTTCCTCTGGGTCGAAATAATCCCCAGTGGGTCGAAGGCCGGTGATGGCAGCCACGTCGAAAAGCGTGGGTGTTAGCATTCCACAAGGAAGGTTGAAAGTGAAATGAGTGTAATCCCAGAAAAGCAAGGAGGCTATCAGCATATCAGGGGAGTAGTTGAGACCCGTCTTCGACAGCATGACTAGGTCGTATATCCCCAAGTTCTTCCAGATCGAAGTCTGGCTTTTTTCCATCTTCTCTAGCCAAGCGTTGTAGTCAGGTGTGAGGCTAGGGCTAGACCTGAAATCCCTAACACCCCTATTAAAGAAGCGAAGATCTATCTTCTCCTTAGCGGGATCTTCGTTGTCCTCTGCAGCTTTTTTAGAGCACCCAATAGGTTTGAGCTTTTCAAGCACTGGAAATAAGTTCTTGATCTTCATGGATTCATCAATGCATGTGGATAACGGGCCAGACATAGCGAAGATTTGGTTGGAGTATCCAACCGGAATCATTAGTTGATGTGAATAAGCTTCACGCTCAGCAGTTGCTAGGGGTTCAGGAAGCCTTCGTTGGCATGTAGGGGTAACTATGGGGACATTTGAGAAGATTTTGGGTTTAGCATTTCTGGAAGGAATGTTAGAACTAGGAGCGTTGGAGGAACCTGAGGCCATTGTTGAGTTAAGGTTGAAGATGAAGTGAAGAACAAAGTGTTTGCAAGTTTGCAGAGATTTTGTGTTCAACAAGGAAGTTTGAATGCAGAATAGCGTGAAAAAGTCCCACAATGGGTACTTAGCGCTATTTATAGTGGTTGGGAAATCCCCAAATTCGAGGCCATTTAATGTTGCAGAAGATAGTGGGACACGTGGAGTCCCCTCGCTGACATAACCGTTCTGCAGAAATGAAAAGGTGCAGCGTGCGCCCTAGTTTTTGGGAAATTGTCATGATGACAATTTTTGAAAAGACATTGGGCACGCTAAACGCCATACTGAGGTGACGTCTTAGGTACGGATGAAATGATGGCTTTTTCTTGGGATTGTCAGGGGTTGGTAGAAGACAAAAAGTGCACGGGTTAATTTGTGGCTAAGAATGAAAGACAGGTGTCGAATGGAATTTCAAAGAATGCCTTTTTCTTTTCAGAGTCGAAATAAGGCATTCTTGGGGGGCAATTTGTTGGCTCCTAAATTCGACACCCTTGTTTTTATTAATATAAGCCATTAAGCATGAAGGATGGTTTCGACCAGCTGGTTCTGTCGAAATGCTCGTCAGAAGATGGCAATGTACTTAGAGAATTTCTTCTAAGTAGGAATCTTGTTGCCTTCGACGTCGAAGGTGCTTCTCGATGAAGGTGTTCGATTGTTCAGAGTGGAACGGTTTGAGATTCAAACGTTTGGAGGGAAAACGGTTCCCAGCGGTTACCAAGTGCAACATGCTAAGATCTGGAGCGTTGAATGTTGTGAGCGTGCCAAGTGGAGTCATCTCGAAGCAGCGTAACTGCCCGACGGTTACCTGAGACATGTTTAGTATAAATATTAGTAGTTCATGCAGTTTTTCGCGTGTGTTCACAATTATATACAAGTTACTCATATAGATTCGAGTACCCAGCGTGAGAGAAAGAATTGTTGAGAATGTATGTGTGAAACACCACTTTAATTAATCAAAGTCATTTATTTTCCAGAACTTTATTGCTCTTCATTTACTTTTCCATTCGAAGCCTTCATTTCAAGCCTTCCTTTATTCTATCAAGTTTTCTTCCTCATGCAATTTACATAAAGCTTCTTTATTTTCTTATCATTTAACCATTATTGAACTTAGTCAAAACCCCAAAATCAACCATGTCTTAGGATCAATCTGATCGATCCTGCGAGTCACCAAATAAGTAACCTTTTGGAAGATCAGCGGTTGTTTACCAATTCCCACGGTAAACAGTATGTCTATAATTTTGTGGCATATTAATATCTGTTTGGGTGTTGATATGTTAAAGAACAAATTATAGTTTATTGACACATCGACGACTGCAATCAATTTCGATCAAAGAGTGTATTACTTCTAAATTAAATTAAAATCAAAACTAAATCGAACTCACATAACTAACGAAACCTAAATTCGTATATCAAACCTTTAATCTATTTCTCATTAAAATTAAATTCTCTTACTATTTTGTAATGCTTTAATTGAATAGGAGAGAGAGGATCAAATTGGTATGAGGGTTTTGCAAACAATAAGATTGAGAGAAACCCTAACTATAACAAAAAAAAAATATAAAGAAGGATAGCCTAACCTTAGTGAGGAAGATGACCAGGGAGTAATCGAAGATTATTGTTAACAACAAATCGGGGTGAAATTTCGACAAGCAGAATCGGTGGTCGAAGCAAGTAAGTTGTGAGAAAGCAGGTTGTGTTGTGTGGATGAGAATCGATGGAATGTTACACTTAAGGTTTTTTTTTCTCTATATCTTTTTTAATTTAGTCTATATATCTATAAATATGTTATATAATTATTTCTTATAATTATCTTATATATATATATATATATATATATATATATATATATATATATATATATATAACTATATAATTAATAATTAATAAAAGTTAAAAACAAAATAAAAGAAATTTATTTATTTTTAAAATTGCGCCAATATTTGTAAAATAATATCTAACGTCAAAATATTTTATGTAATAAATCTTAATTAAAATAGAAAAGAAGAGTAAAAATTAGAATAAATATGAGCTAATATTACCAAATTACTTTAACATTTTTTCCCATTAAACAGAGAATATCAATTTTTATATCAATTTGAGGGGAATTTTGAAACACCCTTCAAAATAACTGTCGCAATCAAGAGCGTTTTTTATAGTGATCTACTAAAGACTATGATAGTTCCTGCTTTTGTAAGGGTAACACACCAGTACTTTTCGATAAATACAGATAGATACACCAATATTATAATGTGAAACTTAACATAAGATACCTTTGAAAAATTCTTATAATATTTGTATTATAAAATTTACTATTAGATTGAAAACTACTATTATATAAATCATGTCCATAAAATATAACACTAAGTAGACATTATTTGATATGTTAATGTGAAATATTAAAATTAACATCTTATGAAGCTTTATCAAACATATTGATTTTTTTGCATCTTATTCACATATCAAATAATTATTGATAAATATAAATTTTTATAAAGATAATCTATATGATAGTTGATTTCAACTCAATGATGAATTTTATTATATAAATATGTAATAAAAAGTATTAAATGTATCATAATATTAAGTTAAGTATTGTAGTATCATTTGATCTGAATCCTATGATAAAAAATAATACTTCAAATTTGTATATGATGATAGATATTTAACTATTTAGTCTTTACAAGAATCTAAATCTTGGTGTTGTACCACAAGGAGAAGGGAGGGATTGTAAGAGTAAAATTAATGATATGGAGAGCAGGGACAGAGAAAGAAGGCAAGGAGTGAAGGCGCAACTCAAACTGGGATCATGATTATTGGATCCTTAAATATCAGGGGAGGAGATAGCATGTTAAAGAGAAAGAAGATTAACCAGATAATTCTTCAAGGTAAAGTTGATATTTTCTTAATACAAGAATCTAAATTGGGCGTTGTCGATAGTTATGTGGATAGTAGTTTTTGGAATTATGAAAAGGTTGGAAGATCCTATTCCAAATCCAGGGGTCTCTCAAGTGGTTTAGTTATTCTATGTAGGGAGGATTTGTGTGACGTCATTCTTAGTTTCATTAGATATGGTTTTATTGGGATCAAACTGAGTTGGAAGGGGGAGTCTATTACATCGTTAATATTTATTCACATTGTGTGTTGCGTTTGAAGAAAATACTATGGAGGGAGTTACTGGTGTTAAGAACTAAGTACATTGACAACGAATGGATTATGGGAGGAGATTTTAATTCAACAAAGATTTAAATGGAGAGGAAAGGTAGAAGTGAGGCCAGCGAATCTGACATGAGGTATTTTTCTTCTTTTATTTCTGATACTAATTTGATTGACCTCCCTTGCAAAGGAAATTATTTTAGTTGGTACAACGGAGATGGAAAATCCATTAGTAGGTTAGATTATTTTCAGGTGGAAGATTCTATGGTCAGTAAATGGGGGGTTGTTGTCCAGTTGCTTGGGGATAGGGATATTTCATACCACTGTCTTATTTGGCTGGTGGTTAACAAGTAGGATTGGGATCCTAAACCTTTTATGGTCAACAATTGGTTGTTTGATTATAAGGATTTTCTTTCTTTTGTGGAAATGGAAAGGAGGAAGTTGAGAATTGAAGGTTGAGGTGAATCTAGTTGTCAAATTGCTTTTGTTTCAAGAAAGTTCCTCTTAGACGATGTGTTAGTAGCTAATGAAGTTGTGGATTATGCGACTAAGTTTAAGAAGGGATGTATGCTTTTTAAAGTAGACTTTGAGAAGGCGTGCGACAAGGTGAGTTGGAACTTTCTTAGGTATATGTTGAGGAGGATGAGGTTTGGATATTTATGGGTGAAGTGGATGGAAGCTATTGTTTTTTCTAGTTGGATGTCAGTGCTTGTGAATGGTAGTCCTTCTAAGGAATTCAGGGTAGGTATGGGCCTTAGGAAAGACGATCCTCTCTTGCTATTTTTGTTTGTTATTATTCCGAAGGTCTTGCAGGTTTAGTCAAGAAAGCTTTTCAGATTGAGGAATTTTCTAGCTTCTTCGTCGAAGGAAAATGTACGGTTGATGTGTTATAATTTACGAACGATACTTTGTTAGTGGGTAATGGAAATTGGAAACAGGTTTGGGCGCTCGAGACAGTGTTGAGAGGGTTTGAAGTGGTGTCATGGCTCACAGTTAACTTCTATAAAAGTCTGATGATTGGTATTAATCTGAGTCTGCATTTTCTTCTGGTTATGGTAAATTTTTTCTCTTGCAGTATAGATGACAAGTTTTTCTCTTTTCTTGGTATCTCTCAGGGATCTAATCCAAGAAGGGTGTCTTGGTGGGATCTGATGATTTTAAAGATTAAGAAACGGCTTGAGGTCTTGAAAGGAAGGTTTCTTAGTCTAAGAGGAAGGATCACCCTAATTAAATATATCTTATCTACTCTTTCCATCTTTCAATTGTCTTTATTTAAAGCTCCTGTGCAAATTTACAAGTTGATTGAGCAGAATCATAACAAGTTTTTGTAGGGAGGTTATTCTGAGAATAGGAAAATGCACTGGTTTCAATGGGAATTGCTATATTTACTATTAAAAGAAGTTGGTTTGAGTTTTAAGAGTTTCAAAGAATTTAACGTGGCTTTACTATCTAAATGGAAATGGAAGATTTTGCAGGGGAAGAAATCTCTTTGGATGGAAATTTTTGAGGCGAGATATGGGAATCTGAAGCACCAAATTTTGACTGGTTCCAGTAGTTCTGGGAAGATGATCAAATTAGGGTGGTGGGCTGATTTATTATCCCTTGAATCGAAATTTTCTGCTAAGGTTTTTTCTCAGAATTTCAGTTTTAGGTCGGGCAGATGTTCGAACATCCCTTTTTGGAGTGCTAATTGAAATCAAGATGTTAGCTTGAAGGGGGATTTTCCTGAATTATATAATTGGATTTCCTTGAAGGATGCTTATGTCAATTCCATAAGTAGCTGGACGGAAGATGGTTGGATCTGGGGCAGTTTTGGAGTTCTTGAAGTTTTAAATTTATATGTTCGATCGAAGGTACAACTTTTGCGGGCGCGTATTGAAGTTGTGTGTCCGGAAAGAGTTGCGAAGGATGCATTCAAGTGGAAACCATATATGGTTTCAGCCTATTCGACGAACAATGGTTATGGCATGTTGTCCAATTTGTCCTCAGTTTCTGTTTTAGATGAAGAACTATTATCGATTATTTGGAATATTTGGAAGTCACATGTTTCATTTAGAACCAAAGCCTTTAGGTGGAGATGTGTGTTGAATATTTTACCTTCGAGAGATCATCTATTACGTAGAGGTATTATTCTTTCTTTTAACGATTCTCTTTGCATCTTTTGTTTGGGAGAAATCTGATCTTTATTTCACATTTTCTTGGACTGCCCTTGTATTAAGTTTTTACGGAGAGATATTTTTTCTTGTTGTGGTTTATTATCTGATCCAGGAGATCACATTTGGAGCTCTCAGCAGTATTAGGTTACTGAGTGTAGCAAGGTGGGGGTGAAGAAAGGCAAGGCTAGTCCCATTTGGTTGGCGGTTTTGTGGTGTATTTAGCGTCATCGAAATAACGTCAAATTTAACGGTCTTAATCCTTGTGTTTCTGATTTAAGTTGGGACATTAAATTGAAGGTTTGGAAAAGGGCCCGTATCGGGAATATTTCCACTTCCAAGTGTAACTTTTACGAATTCTGCAAAGATCCTTTGTATTATTCAAAATTAGGAATCTTGAACTCTGAAGGGATAACAATTTTAGGTACTAGGCATATGGTAGTGGCATTGAAAACAAAAGCCTTAGAGGTTTACATGCCATCAAGACTCTCCTTAGTAGCAAGACGCATTTTAGTAGTTTCAGCAGGATCAACAACGGGATCGCCTGGTGGTCTGTTAAGATCAATGATGTTGTCATAGTTGTCAACCACCCTCTTTTGAAGCACCAGATTATCAGGAGTAATATCAACAATAGCAGTTTTGGTAATTCCTTTAGGAGGATTAGGAAACCCATTAGAAGTGGAAGGGAAAGCTTTGTAAAAGCCTCTATAATCTTGGAAACACTCTGACGAAGCTCTTCTTGACCTTTAACAACAACTTGAAGAGTTTCAAAAAGTTGATTCATTTTGTCATTCATAATGTCCATGTCCCTACAGAGTGCGACCTGGTTCTGCTCAATCTGCTCCATAATCCTGAACTTGTTGGCTCGAGTGCGATAAGGATGTAAGAAAGTCGTCTTGTAGATTCTGATAATAAAAGGCAAAACCATCAGATAAGAATCCCGACCAGAAAACCTGTAATTCATGAAATGCATGATATGTATGATGTAGGAAATGATTGTCCATTCCAGTTTTTCACAACTCAATATACCTCAGTAATAATCGAGCAACATGGTAATAAGAACCGCCACATAAAGAAAATATCCAGAAATAGGAGAAGTTCCCACAGAATTCAATACAAGAAAGTTGCGAGAGTACAAGATAAGTGATTCCGTCCAACAAGCATGGCGGTAATTGAGATAATATTATAATAATCAGTCTTAAGGTAGGCTACCATTCTTTCTCCATCTCTATCTCACATCACTAAGGCCCAAATAAAGTTCCTTATCAATAACTTTAAAGTCGGGTTCGTTCAGAACAGCAATAAATATGTGCTCCGTAATCTTGAGCAAATGAGAGTACTCTTTCGAAGTTGGAGTGATCTAATGGTCCTGGAAGGTGAAACAGCGTAACTCATAGTCGTAAAACTGAAGTAGAGTCAAAGCACCACCATGTCTCTCACTAAAAAACCCCTGCATTAGGACAGACTAAATGATCTTTTAAACTTCTCAAAGAAGGCCAAGAACTTGAGCGGAAAACTGGAGCGGAATTGATAAGTATAATTGTCTCTTCTGGTCTTCGTGAGAATATCACTGTTGCTAGACGTTATTGAAGGAAACTATAACTTGGTAAGATAACCTGGAATGGACATGCACATGCAAGGTTGGTATGTAGTTTCATTTTTCTGACATTTCTTTTGAAAAATAAACATGTTATGATGCAAGTGCAAGTGATCATGGGATTACTACTTCCATGATACAGATTTCTGCTGCACTGTCTCTGCATAGTCTTCTAGTACCAAGATTATAGGTTTGGGACACAACCGAAAGAACCTCACGAACATCAGATTTGGAACTCAAAATAAACCTGAGAACCTCCTAGTCACCAACAGAAATCCAGAACATAACCATTAGAACAAATAACCAACATCTTAATATAGTCACCAATTGTACCTGTGATAATAATTCCCTCCCCACTCACGGGTGAAAACTAGGTCAGGGTAAAGCCAAGGGTAAATTAAAATCATGGGTCTGCCTGGAAGCATTATCGTCATTCCACAGACGTGGAGGACGATAGCACCCTATTTGTACCTCATCTAAGCGCAAACTACATGACCGCATAGTAGGACCTTCATCCAGTAGAAATAATGTTCCACTCTATTCCTAGGTTTCCTAGATAGTGCACTCTGGCCTGGGTACTGGGCCTCTTTCCTCATAGTAACACCCACGCAATCAAGAAGCAAATCCAGTACAGCAGTAGTATATGGAAACAGTAAAATGCAATGCATACATATGCTCGGGTAATCATGTATGGGTGAATAAACTGAAAGCATAAAAATAAACACGCAAAGAAAGGAAACAAGAGCTAGGAGCGAATCCGGGATGGAATAGCATTTGGTCGACCTATACCCAGTGAAGTCGGCAGTTGAAACAACTGGGTAAAAATCATCAAACAATGAAGTCGCCATCGAATGTCTTTTATACCACATGAAGGGAGAGGTAAACATCGAGAAAACCTAAGAAGGGAGAAGTAACAGTCTTGCAACCAAAAGATTGGGTAATGGAGTCTATTACACGAGGGGAATGTATTAGCACCCCACATGCTCAAAGTACTCTACGGTGTCCAGTCTTGTTATCTAATCTTATGGGTGTGTTTAATATATGCTTACTGTTTACTACTGAGGAAGAATGCATGCAAAAGGAAGGGGAAAAGAATGTATGGAAAATAAAGTTGTGATCGCTTGGGCCCTACCCCAATGCATACGTCTCCTTTTTGAGGAATCAGAGCTACCGTAGTTCGGCTCACATGTTTTTGTTTATTTTGTGTTTTTTTATGGATGATGTTAATTCTGCCTTATGTCGCAGCTCGACCTTTGGGGACTTATGCGTTGGCACAGAAGTAAATTAATCATGTCCTTACCTGAAAATAGTTTCGAGTTACGCCCTCTAGGTAAGATGCCACATTTGATTGGTCTGTGTTTTGTTACCTTGAAAAGGGTTTGAGTGTGATTAACATGTTTTTGATTAGCTGAGAAAGGAAGTTTTAGTTTTGAATGCAAGGATGCAAAAAATGGTAGAAAAGAGTCTAAGGGAGACTAGCCTATTTCTAACCTAATGTTATCATATAATGGTAGTCCTAAGGTTTGGATTAACAAAAGGGAAACGTCTACCTAATGTTAGCATGCATAGTTTGCAACCTAAAGTCTAACTTGCGTCTGAAGGGAGCAAGCACATCCTAAGGGAAAATGGTATGTACAAGGATAAAGCAAACAAGTTTGAAGAAGCATACACATAAAAGAGTAAGGAAAAGAAGAGAAATGATTTAGCCAAGGTGAGGTTATCACCCGAGACAAACAAGCGGGAGTGAGATGAAAAACAAAAATGTGATATCCAAAGCGACTGAACACCTAACCAAGATATAGGAGATCGAGGCATGTGACAGAAGACGATATGAACGATCACGGAGTATCAACATAGGCCAATGAGAACTCCTGACAAAGCGTGAGGGTTCAATTGCAGAACCCTTCCCCACTTGACGACTCAATACACCATAGAAGGAACAACTCCGAAGCATAGTGGTTCATCACGAGCTAAGGATGACACGAATGAAATTGTGGGGGTTGATTGCTAACCCTCCATACTCACCTATTTTTAAGGACTTATCATCTGTACATATGCGGGAAGAAATATAAACACACCTGCATAATACCTATTTAAATGTAGGGTTTTAAATAAACCACACACAGGTAGCGCACAATGGAAAACAATGCGGAATTGCCCTAAACGGGTCTTTAAATAAACCAGAGAGGTTCCTGACATGATCAGCAATGAAGACCCCCGTCATACATCTCTACCCTACTTCTCATAGTATCAGAAAGCAGTAAATCCTACTTCTTATTATATCTAGAAAAGCGATAAAGAAGTGCGATAAAGTGCGGAAATGAGGAATAAAATAAAGTTTTGATGATACCGAACAGAGAAAGTCTGTTGCCTCTTCAAAACCATGCAAGCGATAAGAAAACTCTACATAAAGCTTCCTTGAATTTCCTTGATGAGGATTAAGCTCTTAATTAACTTTGTAACTTCTTGAAATTCTTTAAAAAATTCTTTTATTTACCAATGTCACCAAAATTAATCGCAAATGCAATTGAAACAAATATTGAAAATAAGACTTCAGGAGGTGCAAGCTTGATCCAAGGTGTATAATCCAGCAATTCAATATGTGGTATAAATCCCAATCCGTGGAACCTTTTTGTTTGTAGCATTTTCAAACCACCAAATAAATGGTAATAAGCCTTAGTAGGAAGCAATCTTGCCCACTACCATCATCAGCCTCATCCTGCAATTCCATATATCCCTTCAACTTTATCTATATTACTTGCTGCTAACAAAATAAATAAATAAAAATTTAAAATAAAACAAAATGAGAAAGCTACAACGTTTGACATGGATAGGGTTAAGGGAAATGTCTCTTCATATTCCTTAAATAGAAGGCTTTTCTCCTTCAAACAAAATGGGTCGTGGCGATATTATCTTCTCCGACCTCCTACGATAATCGCCTCCACCTCTCATCTCAAACCGCAACGTAATTTGATAACGAGAAATCGTATCATATAATTGCTACATTTTTAATATGTAAAAAGTAATGAACATAAATAAGTAAACATGGAGATTTGATTGATTAATATTAAAACTTAAACAAATTATTATCAAAGTTAAAAAAAGTACATAAAAAATCACGCTTTTTTATTTATAATTTAAAAATGTTAAAATTTTGATCAAATACTTTACAAAAAGTATTATTTCAAAGGGTGGGTTACGGAGTGAACTATTTTGATTAATCCAATCAAGCATGGACACATGTATTAACATCACAAACCCCGCTTCTTTGGTTTATGTAAATGGTAGACCGAAAAAGAAAAGTAAAAATGTAGCATTTGTGTCCAACACTCAAGAGAATGAAGATCAAGATGAAAAAGACAATGAGAAAAGCTTATCAAATACTATAGTTTATATTGAGAGGAAATTTAACCGTGCCTTAAAAATTTGGATAAAAATTGGAGGACTAATCTATGAGGCAAGAAGTCTGATACACGTCCCTTAAATAAAATAAAGGATGAACAACATCCAGCAAAGGCAAAAGAGCTCAATGCTATGAATTCGAAGAATTTGATCACATTAAAACTGCATGTCCTACTTTTCTCATGAAATGGAGGAAGGATTTTTTCTATCTTTTGGTCTGAATTTGATAATTAAACTGTAGGAGAAGGAGCTAATAATGTCATGGTTTTCACTGGAAAATATGAATTTTGTGGTGAGTCTGGAGATGAAAAGATTTTAGCAATAGAGCATGTTGAAACTTATAGAGAATTGCTCATTGAATGGAAAGAGTTTTGCAAAAGAGAACAGAAGCAAAAAGACATCATAAGTACTTTTTTACCTTTAAGAGATAGAGGAACTTCTTTCAACCATCTCGGAGTTGGAAGAAAAAGTTAACTTGCTGAATTAAACACATATTTCATGTGCACGTGGAAGAGAATTAGTAAAATTATATGTTGGTATGCTAATCCTCACTTGCATTAATTTATGGTCTACCTCTAATGCTGTTCGACAAGCATTTTTTATTTCTTGAAGCCTCATTTTCTGCTAAGTGAGTACCTCGGCGAGCATTTCTTGCTCATCACTCTGCAATTACACAATAAATAGTTGGTATAAAAACTACTAAAACCAAAACTCCTAAAAATAACCTTATCTCAATCAAATGTCCAAGATTCACATATCTCCTGAAAAAGAAAAAACGTATGATAGTTTATCAAAACCACATTATCAATATGTTTATTAAAACTTCAAGATTCTTCAGCAATAAACAGATTTACAGAAACTAAAATCAAGAAACAATTTCAACGTTACAGTGATTTTGAATAACTTCATGTAGTGTGTGATTCTCATACAATTATTAGAATGTACCACGTTACAACGAATATGTTTACTGATAAAAAATTAAAAAATACCTAAGTTGAACTATTTAGAAAATATTTTTATCGCGATCTGCTAAGGTTAGATTAAGTCTCTTTCAACTCCATATTCTAAGTAAAAATAATAATATTTTGTTTTTTTTGCATTCTTGGTGGATGATAGAATTGTTTTTTTTGTAAGGTTTTTATTTTTTTATTTTTAATAATTACAATAAATTGTAATTAAAAAATAAATAAAATAATTAAATTTTTATTTTTACATAACATAATAATTAAATTTGAAAGTAAACATGTGATTTTTCTTTCAAATATAAATATACATGTGTATGCGCGCACGTGTGCATATATATATATATATATATATATATATATATATATATATATATATATATATATATATATATATATATATATATATATATATATATATATATATATATATATATATATAACTATTGAATAAATAATTTATATTTTCAAATATAAACATGCACACTTATGTGTTTTTCTAAAGGAGAATATAAATTAATATATGAAAATAATACATAGTGTTTGCTTAAGAAAAATATTATGTTAGTTTAACCACTATCAACAAATAAAATGCTATTGATGGTTCACTATTGTCTTCAGTAACACTAGCATACAATCATGATTAAAATTTCTTTTACTAGATCATAACAATTAACAATTGAAATGTGTAATATTTATAAATTATTATTAAAGAACCAACATAGAAAGGAAACAAACATACTCTCAAGGACTCAACATAAAGCATAAAGGGACTGAACATCAAACATAAAGGATTATTAAATATTTGAGGAAAGTCTTGCTTTAAGTCTTCATCGCCTGGCCAGTGTTATAATATCATCATCATCATCATCATCATCAAGTTGTGCCTATAATTTATAAAATACAAATTAATATTATAAATATGAATCTAAAAATAAATCACCATTCAAAACTTATCATCAATAAACTAGTGAAACTAAGTGATTTGAAGTTAACTTAGAGGTTCATGAATTTTCCACACACAAAAACAAATCATTAAACATTATATTTTGATAAGACCTATTAAAAATTTTTCTAAATTAATTTAATTGTTTACAAAATCTCACTACACGATATATAACATCGCTCTTTTTAATTTTGACATATTTTTGAGAATAAAGTCTTTGAGTAAAAACAAAAGTCTTAGTAAAACAAAAATAGAAAAATCGATTAGTTTTTGCATAATCTCTTTTAGTTTTGATAAACAATTATATTTTGATAAATTATCTAACCATTTTTTTCTTTTTTAGAACAATGAGAGAGTGTTGAACATTTGATAGTGATGGGTTTATTTATAGGAGTTTTAGCTTTAGTAGTTATAGTATCATTTTATTTGGGTAATTAAGGAGTGGTGAGCAAGAAATGCTCACTGAGTAAAAAATCCTCGTCGAGCAGCAAAAAGTTCTCAACGATCAGCATTAGAGGTTGACCGTCAATTGATGCAAGAGATGGTTGATGTTTCAACATATGATTCGACTCACCATCTTTCACTTCATCAAGAGACGTGTGCGATAGGTAAAAAAGACTTTGTATATAGATGCACAATCCATGGTCTACCTTGTCAAAATGTCTTATGTGAGACATGTTTAACTCGGAACATATCAGCGACATAGATTGTCCAATGTCCTATTTGTAGGGAAAATTTTAGAGAGGGTAAAATGATTGTAAAATATAATAAATTAATAAATTTAATGTATCAGTTATTTTCTCTTTTGTTGTATGTATTTAAATTTTAGATTTATGTTTTTATGGCATTTAAAATATGTTTTAAACTAAAACTCTTTATTTTTATATTTTTAAAAATTTGTAATTCTTCATGAGAATATAATAAAATTATAAAATTTGATTTTAATATGTAAATAGTAATATACATGAATAAGTAAACATGGAGCTTTGATTGATTAATATTACAACTTAAACAAATTATTATCAAAGTTAAAAAAAGTATATAAAAGAAGCCCACTTTTTTATTTATAATTTAAAAATGTTAAAATTTTGATCAAATACTTTACAAAAAGTATTATTTCAAAGGGTGGGTTATGGAGTGAACTATTTTGATTAACCCAATCAAGCATGTACACATGTATTAACATCACAAACCCCGCTTCTTTGGTTTTTATAAATGGTAGACCAAAAAAGAAAAGTAAAAAGGAAGCATTTGTGTCCAACACTAAAGAGAATGAAGATCAAGATGAAAAAGACACTGAGAAAAGTCTATCAAATACTATAGTTTATATTAAGAGTAAATGTAACCTCGCCTTAAAAAAATTTGGATAAAAATTGAAGGACTAAATTATCAGGAAAGAAATCTAATTCACGTCCCTAAAACAAAAGAAAGGATGATCAACATCCAGCAAAGGCAAAAGAGCTCAATGCTATGAATTTGAAGGATTTGATCACATAAAAACTGCATGTCCTACTTTTCTCATGAAATGGAGGAAGGATTTTTTCAATATTATGGTCTGAATTTGATAATTAAATTGGAGGAGAAGGAGCTAATAATGTCATGGTTTTTACTGGTAAATATGAATTTTGCGGTGAGTCTGGAGATGAAAAGATTTTAGCAATAGAGCATGTTGAAACTTATAGAGAATTGCTCATTGAATGGAAAGAGTTTTGCAAAAGAGAACATAAGCAACAAGACATCATAAGTACTTTTTTGCTTTAAGAGATAGAGGAACTTCTTTTAACCATCTCAGAGCTGGAAGAAATACCTAACTTGCTGAATTAAACACATATTTCATGTGCACGTGGAAGAGAATTAATCAAATTAAATATTGAAATGATAACCCTCACTTGCATTAGTTTATGGTCTACCTCTAATGTTTTTCGACTAGCATTTTTTATTTTTTGAAGCCTCATAAGTGAGTAGCTCGGCGAGCATTTCTTGCTCATCACTCTGCAATTACACAATAAATAGTTGGTACAAAAACTACTAAAACCAAAACTCCTAAAAATAACCTTATCTCTATCAAATGTCCAAGATTCACTTATCTCCTGAAAAAGAAAAAAAAGTATGATAGTTTATCAAAACCACATTATCAATATGTTTATCAAAACTTCAAGATTCTTCAGCAATAAACAGATTTACAGAAACTAAAATCAAGAAACAATTTCAATGTTCCAGTGATTTTGAATAAATTCATGTAGTGTATGATTCTCTTACAATTATTAGAATGTACCACGTTACAATGAATATGTTTACTGATAAAAAATTAAAAAATACCTAAGTTGAACTATTGAGAAAATATTATTATTGCGATATGCTAAGGTTAGATTAAGTCTCTTTCTACTCCATATTCTAAGTAAAAATAATAATATTTTGTTTCCTTTGCATTCTTGGTTGATGATAGAATTGTTTTTTTTTAGGTTTTTGTTTTTTTTATTTTTAATAATTACAATAATTTGTAATTATAAAGTAAATGAAATAATTACATTTTTATTTTTACATAACATAATAATTAAATTTGAAAGTAAACATGTGATTTTTCTTTCAAATACAAATATACATGCGTATGCGCGCACGTGCGCGCATATATATATATATATATATATATATATATATATATATATATATATATATATATATATATATATATATATATATATATATATATATATATATATATATATATATATATATATATATATATATATATATATATATATATATATATATATATATATATATATATATATATAATAAATAATTTATATTTTAAAAATATAAACATACACACTTATGTGTTTTTCTAAAGGAGAATATAAATTAATATATGAACATAATACAAAGAGTTTGCCTGACAAAAGTATTATGTTAGTTTAACCACTATCAACAAATAAAATGCTATTGATGGTTCACTATTGTCTTCAATGATACTAGCATACAATCATGATTAGAATTTCTTTTACTAGAACATAACAATTATTAATTGAAATGTGTAATATTTATAAATTATTATTAAAGAACCAACATAAAAAGGAAACAAACATACTCTCAAGGAATCAACATAAAAAGGATTATTAAATATTTATGGAAAGTCTTGCTTCAAGTATTCGTGGTCTGGCCAGTGTTATAATATCATATTCATCATCATCATCATCATCATCATCAAATTGTGCCTATAATTTATAAAATACAAATTAATATTATAAATATGAATATAAAAATAAATCACCATTCAAAACTTATCATCAATAAACCAGTGAATCTAAGTGATTTCAAGTTAACTTAGAGGTTCATAAATTTTCTACACACAAAAACAAATTATTAAACATTATATTTTGATAAGATCTATTAAAATGTTTTCTAAATTAATTTAATTGTTTACAAAATCTCACTACACGATATACAACATCCCACTTTTTAATTTTGACATGTTTTTGAGAATCAAGTCTTTGAGTAAAAACAAAAGTCTTAGTACAACAAAAATAGAAAAACCCATTAGTTTTTGCATGATGTCTTGTAGTTTTGATAAACAATTATATTTTGATAAGTAATCTAACCATTTTTTTCTTTTTTAGAAGAATGAGAAAGTGTTGAACATATGATAGTGATGGGTTTATTTATAGGAGTTTTAGCTTTAGTAGTTATTGTATAATTTATTTTTTGGGTAATTAAGGAGTGGCGAGCAAGAAATGCTCACTGAGTAAAAAATCCTCGTCGAGCAGCAAAAAGTGCTCAACGATCAGCATTAGAGGTAGACCGTCAATTGATGCAAGAGATGGTTGATGTTTCAACATATGATTCGACTCACCATCTTTCACTTCATCAAGAGACGTGTGCGATAGGTAAAAAAGACTTTGTACATAGATGCACAATGCATGGTCTACCTTGTCAAAATGTCTTATGTGAGACATGCTTAACTCAACATATCAGCGATATAAATTGTCCAATGTCTTGTTTGTAGGGCAAAATTTAGAGAGGGTAAAATGATTGTAAAATATAATAAATTTAGTGTATTAGTTATTTTCTCTTTTGTTGTATTGATTTAAATTTTAGATTTATGTTTTTAAGGTATTTAAAATATGTTTTAAAATAAAACTCTTTATTTTTATTTTTTTATATTTTTTAAAATTTGTAATTCTTCATGAGAATATAATAAAATTATAAAATTTGATTTTAATATGTAAATAGTAATGAACATAAATAAGTAAACATGGAGATTTGATTGATTAATATTACAACTTAAACAAATTATTATCAATATTAAAAAAAGTACATAAAAAAAGCACGTTTTTTTATTTATTATATTAAAAATTATTAAAATTTTGATCAAATACTTTACAAAAAGTATTAATTCAAAGGGTGGGTTATGGAGTGAACTATTTTGATAAACCCAATCAAGCATGTACACATGTATTAACATCACAAACCCCGCTTCTTTGGTTTATATAAATGGTAGACCAAAAAAGAAAAGTAAAAATGAGGTATTTGTGTCCAACACTCAAGAGAATGAAGATCAAGATGAAAAAGACACTGAGAAAAGCCTATCAAATACTATAGTTTATATTGAGAGGAAATTTAACCTCGCCTTGAAAAATTTGGATAAAAATTGGAGGACTGATTTATCAGGCAAGAAGTCTGATACACGTCCCCCAAACAAATAAAAGGATGATCAACATCCAGCAAAGGCAAAAGAGCTCAATGCTATGAATTTGAAGGATTTGATCACATAAAAACTGCATGTCCTACTTTTCTCATGAAATGGAGGAAGGGTTTTTTCTACCTTTTGGTCTGAATTTGATAATTAAATTGGAGGAGAAGGAGCTAATAATGTCATGGTTTCCACTGGTAAATATGAATTTTGTAGTGAGTCTGGAGATGAAAAGATTTTAGCAATAGAGCATGTTGAAACTTATAGAGAATTGCTCATTGAATGGAAAGAGTTTTGCAAAAGAGAACAGAAGCAAAAAGACATCATAAGTACTTTTTTCCTTTAAGAGATAGAGGAACTTCTTTCAACCATCTCAGAGCTGGAAGAAAAAGTTAACTTGCAAAATTAAACACATATTTCATGTGCACGTGGAAGAGAATTAGTCAAATTATATGTTGAAATGCTAACCCTCACTTGCATTAATTTATGGTCTACCTCTAATGTTGTTCGACGAGCATTTTTTATTTCTTGAAGCCTCATTTTCTGCTAAGTGAGTAGCTCGGCGAGCATTTCTTGCTCATCACTCCGCAGTTACACAATAAACAGTTGGTACAAAAACTACTAAAACCAAAACTCCTAAAAATAACCTTATCTCTATCAAATGTCCAAGATTCACTTATCTCCTAAAAAATAAAAAAAGTATGATAGTTTATCAAAACCACATTATCAATATGTTTATCAAAACTTCAAGATTCTTCAGCAATAAACAGATTTACAGAAACTAAAATCAAGAAACAATTTCAATGTTCCAGTGATTTTGAATAAATTCATGTAGTGTATGATTCTCTTACAATTATTAGAATGTACCACGTTACAATGAATATGTTTACTGATAAAAAATTAAAAAATACCTAAGTTGAACTATTGAGAAAATATTATTATTGCGATATGCTAAGGTTAGATTAAGTCTCTTTCTACTCCATATTCTAAGTAAAAATAATAATGTTTTGTTTCCTTTGCATTCTTGGTTGATGATAGAATTGTTTTTTTTTAGGTTTTTGTTTTTTTTATTTTTAATAATTACAATAATTTGTAATTATAAAGTAAATGAAATAATTACATTTTTATTTTTACATAACATAATAATTAAATTTGAAAGTAAACATGTGATTTTTCTTTCAAATACAAATATACATGCGTATGCGCGCACGTGCGCGCATATATATATATATATATATATATATATATATATATATATATATATATATATATATATATATATATATATATATATATATATATATATATATATATATATATATATATATATATATATATATATGAAACTATTGAATAAATAATTTATATTTTAAAAATATAAACATACACACTTATGTGTTTTTCTAAAGGAGAATATAAATTAATATATGAACATAATACAAAGAGTTTGCTTGACAAAAATATTATGTTAGTTTAACCACTATCAACAAATAAAATGCTATTGATGGTTCACTATTGTCTTCAATTATAAGACCTATTAAAATGTTTTCTAAATTAATTTAATTGTTTACAAAATCTCACTACACGATATATAACATCCCTCTTTTTAATTTTGACATATTTTTGAGAATCAAGTTTTTGAGTAAAAACAAAAGTCTTAGTAAAACAAAAATAGAAAAACCCATTAGTTTTTGCATGATCTCTTGTAGTTTTGATAAACAATTATATTATATTTTGATAACTAATCAAACCATTTTTTTCTTTTTTAAAATAATGAGAAAGTGTTGAACATTTGATAATGATGGATTTATTTATAGGAGTTTTAGCTTTAGTAGTTATTGTATCATTTATTTGTTGGGTAATTAAGGAGTGGTGAGCAAGAACAGCTCACTAAGTAAAAAATGCTCGTCGAGCAGCAAAAAATTCTCAACGATCAACATTAGAGGTAGACCGTCAATTGATGCAAGAGATGGTTGATGTTTCAACATATGATTTGACTCACCATCTTTCACTTCATCAAGAGACGTGTGCGATATATAAAAAAGACTTTGTACATAGATGCACAATCCATGATCTACCTTGTCAAAGTGTCTTATGTGAGACATGTTTAACTCAAAACATATCAGCGACATTGATTGTCCAATATCCTGTTTGTAGGGAAAAATTTAGAGAGGGTAAAATGATTGTAAAATATAAAAAATTAATAAATTTAATGTATTAGTTATTTTCTCTTTTGTTGTATGTATTTAAATTTTAGATTTATTTTAATTTTGACATATTGAATAAATAATTTATATTTTAAAAATATAAACATACACACTTATGTGTTTTTCTAAAGGAGAATATAAATTAATATATGAACATAATACAAAGAGTTTGCTTGACAAAAATATTATGTTAGTTTAACCACTATCAACAAATAAAATGCTATTGACGGTTTACTATTGTCTTCAATGATACTAGCTGTTGTACCCCAAAATTTGTCCTCCCATATTCTTTAAGATTTGTCAAGATCAATCTTCAAATGCTTCAAGATTCCTCAAGGGTTGCACAGTCAAACATCCTCTTAAGCCAGTCAAAATTAGGGTTTTGTTTCTCTCAAGGAAGTTGAGGTTTGCAATGGCTCAGTCAAGTCCCATAGGCCTATATACATTGTCAAGCATCTACATGTCATGTTTCAAGGTTCACAATGCCAAATTGCACAGTCAAAAGCCCTATTTGGTGCACAGTCAACTGCAGGGGCAAAATGGTCATTTGGCAGTCAAAAGTCAATTTGTTTTGGTCAACATCTTATTTTTAAGCCACAATCATCATTTGATCAAGTCTTGATCATGATTCCACAAGCATGGCTCAAAAATCATCAATGATGCAAAAGTTTCTATTTTTGGACAGCTGAAAAGTCAACTGTAACTTGACCAATGAATAACTTTTTCATGGTTCATCAGAACCATCCCATCCAATGCTCATTTTGAAGGGGATGACATTTCCTACAACTCATCTTCACATTCCAAGTCCATGAAATGCTCTCACAAAAAGTTATCAATTTCTACATTATAGGTCAATTTCAAAAGTCAACAAAAAGGCATTTTAAGTCAAAGACCATAACTTGAGATTGGTAAATCCAAATGACATGGGACCAAAGGAATTTGTTAGAGGACCTCAAGACCTTTCCAAAATGTCCAAGAACATGTTTATATGATCAAAATTGAGCAAGATATGCATTGGAGAAGTTGGGAAATTTTTGTGAAATGGCAAAAGTCAACTATCCTTAAAACTTCAATTTTTGACAAAAGGGCCCCTTTCTTCCACTTGATTCAGCCTTGTCATGCCACCCACGTGTCCCATGATTAATTTCAAGACCAAACATTTATTTTTCCATTTTATTTAATTTTTATTGATTTAATTCATTTTAAATCCATAATAATTCAAATAAAATCTAAAAATTGATGGAAGGGCATCTTTTTGATTTGGACAACTTTCATGTACCACATGCCAGCTACCAAATTCGTGCCAAGCCTTTTTATGCACAAAATCTTGAATTTGAACCAAGTTTGGAAAGTTCTTTAAATGGTGTTAAAACAAAATCTCCAAACTTAATTGCACAAGGTTAAGGCTCAGTTGCTGACCTAATTTCATTGATACATACATAAGCAAGCGTGACAAACCTAATTCACAACCTAGAGATCACTGAAACGGCCAGAGCAAAAGTGCAAAGTTGTCAAAAAAAGTGTGAGATCAAAAGGAGGTTGCAAGCATTTTCAGGCCAAAAGGAGAACGTGACATCCTTCCTTGCCATCCACTGAACCTAAAGAGACCAATACCACGTCCCAAGACTACCTACCAAGCGCTGTAAGTTATCTCAAACTCGCCCCTGAACATGGAATCTCAACCTCTAATTCTTGCGCCTTTTCTTTAATATTTTAGCATATTTGCGTTCACCATTCAATTTCCATGCATCCTGTATTATTCAATTGTATTGTGGTAGCCTAGATCTCCCTACCCGAACCTAGGGTTTTGGGGGTTGCAATTTGGGGTTTTGTTTTACAGGAATAATTGATACAAGCCATAGCCATGGATGAATTTAGGAGGATGAGACGAACAGGATGATGGCCCAAGTTGGCATTTTCGTGGCCTGGAACTCATTATAAGAGAAGGCAACGGATTTTGTTGCGGAACCGAATCCGCAGGAAAATGTACAGGGGCTGTTGGAGAAGATGAAGACGTGCTTGCGTCTGATTGGCCAGTTCAAATTAATAACGCGCGTTATTTTTTTTTCAGGGCATTGTTTGATTCACCAATATATTATTTGTGTATTATTATTATTTCAATTGAACATACAGCTCAGCTGGCTAAGGCGTGCAGGCATTGTCCCTTGGGGCCTGGGTTTGAATCCCAGGTCCCCCAAATACTTGCTATTATTTTGTTTAAAGTGGTTTCATGCAGCATGTCCAAAAGCAGTCCACCATGTGCCTCCAGCGCCCAGATGCCATGTGTCCTTCAACAAGCAATCCAATGGCTATGAAGCGCTGAACACCATGAACCCCAGGCAACACTTCCACACCTGATCCAGAAGTCAACGCAGGCTTGGCAACCTATGGGCCTGGAAATTTCTAAACAAACCCTCAAATCTGGCCCAAACCCCCCTGGGTTTGCATTTTATTTTTGTCATTTTATCTTTCATTTGCCTTATTTTATTTTTTATTCTTTTTTTATTAATTATTAGCTAGATAATTATTTTTTCATAATAAACCCAGAAAACAAAAAATAATAATAATAATATTTTCATTAATTAAATTTAATTAGTCATTATTTTGTAAATAAATACTAACTTAAGTTAATTTAGTTTAATTAGGTTTAAATTTTAATTTTCTTTTTACAATAAATAAAATTATTTAGACTTAGGTTTTTCTTTTGACACTTTTAATTTCCTCTTTTTATCTTATTTCATTAAAAACATAAAAATACAAAAACATTTTTTCTTTTAATAAATTAATTAATTAGTAATTAGGCCTAATTTCATTAATTTAATAAAAAAGACAAATTCAATTCTTTTTCTCAAAAAGGGTCAAAACCCTAAGGACGTCCCGATTCAATTCTTTCGCGCGCAGTTTATTTTAATTCAATATTTTATATTTATGTATCTGCTCCGGAATTGTAATAGTTAATTAGACTTTTATCGCTTTATTTACTTTTCTCGCACTTTATTTCCAAACGGGTTTTTGTTTTTGGTGATGTATAGACCCGCGCCTTGTAATAGCTAGATTTACATTTCCGCAATATATTTTCCGCACTCTTAACTGTTAAAAATGCATGAAAGACTTGTATGACAAATAAAATAAATCCGTAGCTCACAAATAACATGTACAAGACAATTTAACATGAAAAAAACAACACACATGCACATGCCACCCCTAGGGTACGTCTCACTGGTTGCCTCGACGTGGTCATCAAGTATAGGGTGTCTTAGAGATTGCCCTCCTGTCTAAAGATCCAGTTGCCTCGAAACGGTTGCCTCAGATAAAAAGGATCTAGGACATTAGGGTTACCGCTAAGGCGTCCTACCATTTCTTTGGTGGCCACACATGTCCCTCATAATCAAATTGACCCGAATAACTCCAACGACGGTGCTACCTACTTCTCAATAGTGGGATAGTACTGTCTAAAGGACTCTTACACAGCCTAATTCCTTAGAGTAGGTAGATTTCTCCTGGGTACTTGCTCTCTCAAAAACAAACAAAATACTTTTCACACTTACACTTTCAAAAAGTTTTCAAACAAATATTTCATACACTCTTGAGGACAGATATAAGAGTTACTTAGAAATTTTTCAAACGAAACTTTTTTCAAAACCCACACACATTTGAAAAGCAAACAATTTTTGAAAACATAAGAGCAAGTACCTAAGAGCCCGTGGATAACCACGGATAGAAAGGGTGCTAACACCTTCCCTTTATATAAATCTACCTCTCGAACCGAGAAACGTCCTCGAAAAGGAGTTTTGTTGTGCTTTTGTCCTTTCCATGTTGGAGAACATAAAAGACGGTGGCGACTCTTGCTTACCGCGACATTTTGCGAACCAACTTAAAAAACAGTCAGTTCTATTTCCACTGATCACAGAACTGGCGACTCTGTTGGGGAGACTAATAAGTGAGGTGTACCTTAGGACTTGACCACTCTTATGTTTTCAATTGCTTGCTTTGTTTGCTTTAATATTGTGGGCCTGTCTTGGAGTTTCATAGATCCTAACTCGGATCTGGGGGATACCTTTTAGAAGGTAGCAATAAACTGTGAGGGAACTGTGCGGGGTATACCGACACGGTTGAAGCAGTTTGCTACGTTGATGTGGCACTTTGGTGAGTACCGGTAACCCTTGAGTCAAGTCAAGGAGAGTACGGGGCCGCCGCGTGGTGTCGTGAAGCATCAACTGACCTTAGGAACATTACTTGACCATCCTGGCCTCTTTAGGGTAGTGAGATGACCGACTTTGGTGCAGTCCGAAGTTGGTAGATACTCGATACTACACTCATGGAGAGTTGTTTTCTTGGAATATTTTGATCGCCAGTTCAGTGGCTAAATCAAAACAATGAACACAGAAAACAACCCAATGATATTGAGCTCCTTAGAACCCGGTTACTTTTGATAGGACAGGTTTGAGCCCACCAACTTCAAGAGGGTAACACCTAAACTTCATGCTGGCCTAAACTCTAAGGGCTGTCTTGTGTGACTTGTGTGCCTTCAAACTTGACTACTTGCATGCTTGTTATCTGACACATGAGTTTCTTGCAGGTTTTGTTTACAGTCCTTAATCGGGACTTATAACAGGGTCTACTTACATCACTCCATGCATAGCATAACATCATACCATTGCATACATCCTGCATAAGGACTAACCCATTTTAAGGATCTCAAGGGCTTGTGATGCAGGTCATGATGAACCAAATATCTAGCAAGGGGCAAAGGGGATTTATTTTCCTCTAGCCAGGTTGATGACTTGAGTCAGGGGCTACGACCCACTCGATATGGTGAGCCTGACTCTTGAAGAAGGACTCTGAATAACAGGAAGTTCCTTCAATCAAGCTACAAAATTCAAATGCTAACAATTTTCTTGTTTACCCCGCGAGACCCTTGAAAACATTGCATACATATATCATACATATCATTGTATAACAGGTACCCTTGTTACAGGTCACTTACCATCTTCGCTGTTTATTTCAGCAATGGCTTCCCAACAAGACAACCAGGATCTTCATGCTCAAGAGACTCGGTTTGTGGAAATCCTCCTGAATCTATCCAAGGGGCAGGAAGAGCTGAGAACACTCCTCATGGGGACTTTGGTCAGGAACAGTCCAGAAGACGATAAAGACGAACGGCTGAAACGTCTGCAAGCTGAGGTAGATACAATGAGAACCCAGATGCTGGGGCAGATGGCTCTCATTCAAGACTTAGCTCAAAGACAAGAAGAGCTCAGGGTTCTCGTCAACCAACTGCTTCGGGATGACCAACTGGGGCAAACATCTAAGGTTGAAGAGCCAATCATCATTAAATTCCCTTTGAGACAAGAAGACAAGGGAAAAGCTCCTCAACTTGCTTCAGGGTCACAAATTCAGCATCAACCTCACCAGTTTCAGCAAGACAGTATGAAGCAAGCAGTCAGGGTTGGGGACCAAACTGGTAATCAGCCCCCAAGAAGTCAAAGGTTTGGTTTGATGAATAGACCTCTCCAAGATGTTGCTACTTCACAAGTCCAACCACAACCTCGCCCAGAGCAACGGGTTGATCAGAGTAAGCCCCGAAGGCAATTTACCAAGCTCAACATGTCGCTGCCTCAAGCTTTACAACACCTGTTGAGGTTGAATTTGGTAACTCTAAGGGCTCCTCCCCGGAATCCCAACATCTCTGCTCCTACTTATCATCCCAATAGAAGATGTGCATACCACTCTGATGGTTCGGGACATGACACAAACGACTGCTGGTCTCTGAAGAACAAGATCCAAGATCTGATTGATGAAGGAGCAGTGGCACCCAAGATGGCCAAGCTGAGTTCTTCTACTATCCCTACAGGATTCACCATTTGAAGTGACAAGTCCTAGGATTTAAAAAAAAACTTTTGTTCATTCGAATGTTCAAGTTGTATTTTTCTTTGATTGTTCAAACAATTATTGTCATAGCAAACTTTATTACTTTATCAATGCATCACATGTGTCTGTTTTGAATCAATATATTCGCATTATCTATATTCAAAATGCTTTCGTTTTTTGTGATGATCAACTCTCGATTGAAAAATTCTAAGCCTCTTGAGGGAGGATGACGAAAACGATACCACAATCTACAGTATGCTTTTGAACAGACCCCACTGATGAGGTACAGGCATTGTTTCAATTCCTAAACATTGGAGTTATAAGGAAGATAATCCCTCGTCAACCCCCTTCGAGCCAAAGAAGTAGGAGTTTTTTTCTTTTCACAAATTAAAACCCTTAATCATAACCTGGGGCAGGGTAGTTCTCTCAGTTGATCCAAGTGCATAATAAATGGCATCAAAGGAGTCCTTCCAAAACAAAAGACAGTGATGGTGCCGAATAATCATAAAGACAGGCAGTCATTATCTCTCAAAATAAAAGCCCAATAAGTCAAAACCTATGAAGGAGACTTACAAAACTGGGCATCCCGCTGACTGTAATCATAAAAGAAACAGTTCAAGCAAAAGACAGGGATAACGAAATAAAAAAGAAAGAGGTCCTACAAACCCTCAACCAAAAAAGGAATGACTGCCTATTCAAAATAAGCTGTCAATATATTGGAATATCAGGACAAAGACTCAAACAAGGTCTAACACACGATCAGCTGAGTTTAGGATTGAAGAACATCACGAAGAGCGGGTGGGTACAAATACTTTGAGCCTTTATCCTTTGCTTCTTAAACCGTGAACCAGGCCACGTTACAGCCCCTAAAAGTCCTAGCTGAAGCATGGGTTAGGTCGAAAGCATACTGTTACAAAAGGTATCCTGACTCCTTAAGGCTTGCGGTAAAATAACGAGTTAACATCACAGTTTACAAAAAATTCACTCGTGTTTATGAAAAAAATGCATTTTCAAAAACTTCAAGACAGACATAAGCTTTGCATTTTTAATATAACATTGCTTGCATATGACTATTTGTTTGAACAGCATAGAAGTTCGCACGACGAATGTCTAATGAGCAAAAGCACCTCCAATCAAGGGGCGTGGCATGATCATTGTCCATCATCTGGGGAAGTTAAGTCAAGATTTGGAGAATCTATCAAAAGGCCAACTAGCTTGGGGAAAATCTCCATCTGGATCACTTGGGGCATTGGACGATCAAACGAAGCTCTTCTGGTGGTATGGTAACATTGCACTACTGACAGTGACCACTTCCTGTATCCTAAGAGCACGGACATAGTCGAAAAAATACTACCCATAATCAAAGACCCGCTAGGTCGACTGGCCTAGGCAAAAATAAGGGCTTCCCGGTAAACCAAAAGGGTTCGGGCAAAAATAAGGGATGAAATGAAAAAAAATTTGTACACCCAGCAAGTCGAAAACCTGAAAAGGCGGCTTGGGCAAAAATGGGTATCCCGATGGACTGAAAACCCGAAAGGGCGGTCCAGGCAAAAGTTAGGGATCAAAAGCGTACGACTATGTCCTGTTGTCTCGTCACTTGCCTACCAGAAGAAGAGTTATGAATCGGCAGTCATCAAGCACCTCCACATGTATCTTCTCCCACAGAAACAGGGGCAATAATGAGTTGTCTAAACGATCTAGTTGCTCTGTCCACCAAGGTATTAAGGTAGGTTCAGCTGAAGAACGTAACCAATATACTTCCACTCCCCGAGAGTAAGACAAGATTCAGCAATACTCTCCCCCGAGCGGAGTTGGTCTCCAACCAGCCCCAAAAGGCACAGTATCCCTATCAAGTCAGCAACGCTCTCCCCAAGAAGAGTTAGTCTACTGTCATCCTTAAGGAAGTTGGGTATCCCCAGAAGATCTCAATATTCCCCAGCGGAATACAGATATTCCTAAGTAAGCATCCCCGGCAGTCTTAATATAAGATTGTTCCCCGGCGAAATACAGACACACCAGCAGAGTCACTTCCCCAGTACAGTCCAAAGTTTCCCCATGAGAGTTAAATCATCCTCCCCGGTAGATTCTAGAAGCATATCCCCAGTAGATTCTAGAAGCTTATCCCCAGTAGATTTTGGAAGCTTATCCCCTGCAGAGTACATACGTCTCTCCCCGACCATATTCAAAGGTTATCCCCCACCAGAGCTTATAACTGGGTTATCCTCAACTAATTACCACGGAAAGATCGTCCTCGGCGAAGTTCTTCCTATCCCCCAGCGGAGTTCATCAAATTCCCCGACATAACTTATCAGTGGAATCCCCAGCAGAGTCATCATCAAAACCTCAGCGAAGCGTCTCTTCCCCACAGAGTATTCCCCGCAGAGTAATCTCTCCAACAAGTTTATTCCTCAACGGAGTCATCTTCTCCTACCGGTTTATTCTTGCAACCATCATCCCCAGCGGAAATGAAGAACTCTACTTTTCAAACATCAGCCCAGGATTTAACAAGCTCCCGGCATTCGTCAAGGATTTATTTTCCTAGACGAAAACACATTCATAAACATATCACATTTCATACATCCTGCTTACATACATGACAAAATGCATATAACACAATCTCATTTCTCCCTGAGAACATCATGACATCATGCATTTCATACATCATGGCGTTGCATACAACTAATGTTTTGCCTTTTCAGGAAAAGGTCAATCAAAAGACGATTACCATCAACTTTCGCAATTCCAGATTCAATACCTGTATCCAGCCAGGGCATATCTGTGAGTAACTGATTGTAGATTCGACACCTGTATCCAGCCAGGGCATGTCTGCATGAAGAGTTTAGAGATTCGATACCTGTATCCAGCCAGGGCATGTCTGTAGACGACTAATTCCAGATTCGATACCTGTATCCAGCCAGGGCATATCTGTGAGTGATTGATTGTAGATTCGATACCTGTATCTAGCCAAGGCATGTTTGCATGAAGAGTTTAGAGATTCGATACCTGTATCCAGCCAGGGCATGTCTGTAGACGACTAATTCCAGATTCGGTACCTGTATCCAGCCAGGGCATATCTGTGAGTAATTGATTGTAGATTCGATACATGTATCTAGCCAGGGCATATCTGCATGAAGAGTTTAGAGATTCTTTTGTTGTATGTATTTAAATTTTAGATTTATGTTTTTATGGTATTTAAAATATGTTTTAAAATAAAACTCTTTTTTATATTTTTTTTATATTTTTTAAAATTTGTAATTCTTCATGAGAATTTAATGAAATTATAAAATTTGATTTTAATATGTAAATAGTAATGAACATAAATAAGTAAACATGGAGATTTGATTGATTAATATTACAACTTAAACTAATTATTATCAAAGTTAAAAAAAGTACATAAAAAAAGCACACTTTTATATTTATAATTTAAAAATGTTAAAATTTTGATCAAATACTTTACAAAAAGTATTATTTCAAAGGGTGGGTTATGGAGTGAACTATTTTGATTAACCCAATCAAGCATGTACACATGTATTAACATCACAAACCCCGCTTCTTTGGTTTATATAAATGGTAGACCAAAAAAGAAAAGTAAAAATGTAGCATTTGTGTACAACACTAAAGAGAATGAAGATCAAGATGAAAAAGACACTGAGAAAAGCCCATCAAATACTATAGTTTATATTAAGAGTAAATGTAACCTCGCCTTAAAAAAATTTGGATAAAAATTGAAGGACTAATTTATCAGGAAAGAAGTATGATTACGTTCCTCAAACAAAAGAAAGGATGATCAACATCCAGCAAAGGCAAAAGAGCTCAATGCTATGAATTTGAAGGATTTGATCACATAAAAACTACATGTCCTACTTTTCTCATGAAATGGAGGAAGGATTTTTTATATCTTTTGGTCTGAATTTGATAATTAAATTGGAGGAGAAGGAGATAATAATGTCATGGTTTTCACTGGTAAATATGAATTTTGCGGTGAGTCTGGAGATGAAAAGATTTTAGCAATAGAGCATGTTGAAACATATAGAGAATTGCTCATTGAATGGAAAGAGTTTTGCAAAATAGAACAGAAGCAACAAGACATCATAAGTACTTTTTTCCTTTAATAGATAGAGGAACTTCTTTCAATCATCTCAGAGCTGGAAGAAAAAGTTAACTTGCTGAATTAAACACATATTTCATGTGCACGTGGAAGATGATTAATCAAATTAAATATTGAAATGATACCCTCACTTGCATTAGTTTATGGTCTACCTCTAATGTTGTTCGAATAGCATTTTTTATTTTTTGAAGCCTCATTTTCTGCTAAGTGAGTAGCTCGGTGAGCATTTCTTGCTCATCACTCCGCAATTACATAATAAATACTTGATACAAAAACTACTAAAACCAAAACTCTTAAAAATAACCTTATCTATATCAAATGTCCAAGATTCACTTATCTCCTGAAAAAGAAAAAAAGTATGATAGTTTATCAAAACCACATTATCAATATGTTTATCAAAACTTCAATGTTCCAGTGATTTTGAATAACTTCATGTAGTGTGTGATTCTCTTACAATTATTAGAATGTACCACGTTACAACGAATATGTTTACTGATAAAAAATTAAAAAATGCCTAAGTTGAACTATTGAGAAAATATTTTTATTGTGATCTGCTAAGGTTAGATTAAGTCTCTTTCTACTCCATATTCTAAGTAAAAATAATAATATTTTGTTTCCTTTGCATTCTTGATTCATGATAGAATTGTTTTTTTTTTGAGGTTTTTATTTTTATTTTATTTTTAATAATTACAATAATTTATAATTAAAAAATAAATGAAATAATTACATTTTTATTTTTACATAACATAATAATTAAATTTGAAAGTAAACATGTGATTTTTCTTTCAAATACAAATATACATGCGTATGCGCGCACGTGCGCGCCCATACACACATATATATATATATATATATATATATATATATATATATATATATATATATATATATATATATATATATATATATATATATATATATATATATATATATATATATATATATATATATATATATATATATATATATATATATATATATATATATATATATATATATATATATATATATATATAATTAGTGGCTTTATATATTATGGCTTATACCTTTTTTTGGTGTAATTGTTTAAATTATGTTACCAGGTACTTTTATACATGTGAAAAAGTGAGTCAATTTTATTTAATTCTTTATTTTCAACCATTTATTTTGCTTTGGGGTCTAATCATCAAATTTTTAATGTATTTTTTCATTATAAAACAGGTGTTTAATTATCAAGGATCATAGATATAAATTAACAATGACATAATCAATTTAAAATGATATTAAAAAGATTTTTTTTCAAATAGAAATAAATTTATTTTTCTTCAATATTAATGCAAGGTTTTAAAGCTTCTAAAAGGTATTCTTCATATTTGTTTTTTTTTTTACTATTTTAGTTAGACAATCTTTGACTATATTCTAAGTAAAAAAAATACTATTTTGTTTCCTTTGCATTCTTGGTTGATGATAGATTTGTTTTTATTTGGGAGGTTTTTGATTTTTTATTTTTAACAATTACAATAATTTGTAATTAAAGAAATATATGAAATAATTTATTTTTATTTTTACATAACATAATAATTAAATTAGAAGGTAAACATGTGATTTTTCTTTCAAATACAAATATACATGTGTATGCACGCACACGTGCACGCATATATATATATATATATATATATATATATATATATATATATATATATATATATATATATATATATATATATATATATATATATATATATATATATATATATATATATATATATATATATATATATATATATATATATATATATATATATATATATATATATATATATATATATATATATATATATATAAAAAGATTATAAATTTAAAAATAAAATAAAATATTTAATAAAAAATTTATATTTTCAAATATAACACTTATTAATATATGGACATGATACATAGAGTTTTTTGACAAAAATATTATGAAAGTTTAAAATTATTTTCTTTCAAATATGGTTAAGTCACCACTGATTCTAATCACTAAAATGATTAAGTAATAGCTTCCATAAATTTAAATGCATACCAAATATAGTTAATAGGAGATTTTTTTATCAAATTCCTTTTATCTTACGTTCTCTTTAAAAAAATCTTTTATCATAAATTAAAATTTTCAATAAATAAATAAAAAATTTATACTCCACTTATACTCCCCACACAGACATATATAATATATTTTCTATTATAGTTATGAAGAGAGTTTCTAGAATATCTTCATCGAAACTTTTATCTCTATTTTTATATTAACAAGTCACATATATAATCCTTTAGCTTATTTGTTGCACCTTTTTCAACCATTAGAAATATTTGATGGCTATGGGGAATAATTAAAAAATTTAATTATACCTATGCCTCTAACAACTTGAATCTATTCTTTTTATAACTAAAAAAACTCTGTTTTGGAAAGTAAAAGGAAAATATAATAAACAAAATTAGAGATTAAAATTTAGCGTTTAGCAAATGTTGAACAAAGTTAAAATAAAAATATATTTATTAACTTGAATTTAAGATGAAGATTAACGTCATATAATTGCTAAAAGCTTTTTTTTAAAGATAATATATATTATGATCTTTAGAAATATGTAAACTTTAAACTTAGTTCTCTGTCTTTTTTGTGAAAAAGTTATCTGCTATTTCTATTTGCAAAGATTATATAACAACACTTTAATATAAATCATTAAGTTCATAGATATTTAACCACTATCAAAAATAAAATGCTATTAATTGTTCAATGTTGTCTTCAATGACCGTATCACTTATAAAGATTATATAACAACACTTTGCTTTAATATAAATCATTAAGTTTATAGATATCTAACCATTATCAAAAAATAAAATGCTATTGATGGTTCACTATTGTCTTCAATGACACGGGCATACAATCATGATTAAAATTACTTTTACTATATCATAACAATTAACAATTGAAATGTGTAATATTTATAAATTATTATTAAAAAACCAACATAGAAAAGAAACAAACATCCTCTCAAGGACTCAACAAACATCCTCTCAAGGACTCAACATTAAGCATAGAGGGACTGAACATCAAACATAAAGAATCATTAAATATTTATAGAAAGTCTTGCTTCAAGTCTTCATGGCCTGGCTAGTGTTATAATATCATATTTATATCATATTTATCATCGTCATCATCAAGTTGTGTCTATAATTTATAAAATACAAATTAATATTATAATTATGAATCTAAAAATGAATCTCCATTCAAAACTTATCATCAATAAACTAGTGAAAATAAGTTATTCTAAGTTGACTCACAGGTTAATAAATTTTCTACACACAAACACAAATTATTAAACATTATATTTTGATAAGGCATATTAAAAGGTTTACTAAAATTATTTTCATGTTTACAAAATCTCACTTTACCTTCTTTTTAATTTTACATTTTTTTTAGAATCAACTCTTTGAGTAGAAACAAAAGTCTTAGTAAAATAAATAAAAAAAGAAAAACACATTAGTTTTTGCATAATTTCTTATAGTTTTGATAAACAATTATATTTTGATAACTAATCTCACCATTTTTTCTTTTTTAGAATAATGAGAGTGTGTTGCACATTTGATAGTGATAGGTTTATTTGTATGAGTTTTAGTTTTAGTAGTTATTGTATCAGTTATTTGTTGGGTAATTGAGGAGTGGCGAGCAAGAAATGCTCACTGAGCAGAAAATGCTCGTCGAGCAGCAGAAAATGCTTAACGAGCAGCATTAGAGGCAAACCGTAAATTGATGTAGGAGATGGTAGACGTTTCAACATATGATTCGATTCACCCTCTTTCACTTCAACAAAAGACGTGTGAGTTATATAAGGAAGATTTTGTACATAGATGTACAATTCATGGTCTAACTTGTCATGTCTTATCAGAGACATGTTTGACTCAGTACATATCAGCGACACAGATTGTCCAATGTCGTGTTTGTAAGGTAAAATTTAGAGATATGTGAGAGTAAAACGATTATAAAATCTAATAAATTAATAAATTTAACGTATTAGTTATTCTATCTTTTGTTGTATGTATTTAAAATTTAGATTTATGTTTTTATGGTTTTTAAAATGTGTTTTAAAATCAAACTCTTTTGTGTTTGTTTTTTAAATATTTTTAAATTTGTAATTCTTTGTTAGAAAATAATAAAATAATATATTTGATTTTAATATGTAAAAAATAATAAACATCAATAAGTAAACATGGAGATTTAATTGATTAATATGAAAACCTAGACAAATTATTTACCAATGTGAAAAAAAGGTACATAAAAAAAAAAACACCCTTTTTTATTATTATATTAAAAAAATGTTAGAATTGTGATCAAATACTTCACAAAAGGTATTGTTTCAAAAGGTGGATTATGGAGTGAACTATTTTGATCAAAATAATAAGAGTGAGAGCAATCACTATACTGGCTTCATACATAATTATTATATTTGTGTGTGTGGGTGAATTTTTTTTATATAGTTTTAATATATATCCTCGTGAAATTCAATAAATTTTGATTTTTCTTATGTAATATTTCTTCAACAACCATTTTCAGTTGGAAGCCTTATATATATAAGGTCCTCAAATAATATTCGTTCCTCAATGATAGTGACTTTATGCACCTTCATCATCTAATCTTCATAACTATAAAAAAACTGCTAAAATGACATTTATAAATAATGTTTACAATTTTTAAAAGAGAAATGCTAACTATAACAAAAACACCCCAATTATTCTGTTCTCTCAATTTATGCTATGTTTGATTTGGCGTTTGAAATTATAAAATCACGTCTATTCAAAAGTTATTTTCTGTAGCTGCATCTGTTTTTTTTCTTCAATTTTGTCTCACTCAATTTCATTTTTTTTTTCCAATTTTGTTTTTTAAATGAATTTTTTAAATGAAGTTTTTGATGGTTCATACTCTTCTTTTCATCAATATATTTTTGCTAATGGAACTCAAAACTTGTTGGTTTGTGGTTGATGATGGTGTTTTGTTAAAATTTGCAGCTCTAGTAGTTTGCGGTTACTTCATTTTCCTTTACCTTTGAACCTTGAAAGAACAATCTATTTTATATGATTATGAAATTTTATAGCTATTTCAATTATCTGCAATTAACATGTGACAATTTTTTATGTTAGCGTGCAACTATCTGAGATAAGAAATATTGGAATATGTTTCATCATGTTTTTGAAAAAGTCATTCTCGATGTATACACTCTAAATTCATAGATATAATAAGATATGTACATAATAATATTAAGATAGATTAGAGAGTACGTTAAAAGATTTCTTTTTAAATAAATTAGATTAAGGTTCCTCCGATGCGCGGTTGTGAATTAGTTTTTATTAATAACATTTACATGATTTGGATTCACACATCTCTTTTAATTTTAAAATTGTGAAAAATATATTTAATTGGAGTGATTATTGTGATATTAGAATATTTATCTCAAAATGAATAAGAAATATTAATTATGATTTACATTAATTCTGTTTTTATTTTCCACCTTTCTAGGATAAGTCTGTTACTCTATTAACGACAGTATAATGTGATTTCCATCATTGTATAAATTAGACTTAATAATACTTTTGATCCTCGTGTTTTGACCAACTCACGAAACCGGTCCTTCCATTTTAAAACAAAACAAAACAGTCCCTAAACTATATTATTGGTTGCAATGTTAGTCGTAATCCCCATTTCCCCTACAAAAACATTGATGTGTCCAAATTTTAAGTGATGTGGCATAATCTTCACTTACGTGGCAAAGCATATTTAGAAATTTAAATTATTAATTTTTAAAATAACACAAAAACAATAAAATCATTTTCATAAATCAAATATAATCTCTTCCATCCCAAATAGAACGCCTTGCCTTCTTCTTCGTATTCTTCTTCATATTTTTCTTCGTCTTTCCATCTTCCATCAAATCGACCATGGTAGCGAAAGAGAAACGGAAATACTGTTTCAGGTATGTAACTTGTGTATTCAATTAGTTTTTATTGCTCAAAAGTTACTTTGTTGCCTAAAAGTCTTATTAATTAGAGTTTTTTGTTTGTTGTGGTTGAGATATGCATAGGCCAAGTGGTGATCAAAAGTTGAAGTTACATATCAACCATGGGGGTAGATTTGTATCTTTCCCTGTCAAAGTGTATGTGAAGGGTCTTGTTTATGAGATGGAAGAAGCTTTTGACATTGATTGGGGGAACTATGAAGACATTAAAAAGGAAGTGCTTAATGTTGGGTATACGAAGTTCAAGTGTTGTGATACCAGCATCCAAAGCTATCATTTCAGCATCGACTTAAGCCTCTAAACACTGATGGTGATCTTTTGGAGCTTGTTGCAGATGCTAAAGGATATAATTTAGTACCTATTTATGTTGAACATGAAGTTGATATTCCTGATATAGTTGAAATTGGTTATAAAGGACCTTTGGACGATGATATTAGGAATGATGAAGCTGGATGCAATTCTAATGTTGAAGAAGTTGTTATGGAGGAGGTTGGAGGTGAGAAGATTATGGCTCAAACCTAGTGGATTGGCTGATGAGGAATTTCTTAGGTGGAATGTTCGGCTCAACCTTTTTCAAGCATGTAGGGCAAAGAAGAGAGAAATAAAGTTGATAGAAAGTTCTAGTAGTGAGCCATATGCACACTTAAGGAGTTATGCTAAAGAGCTCCGAAGGTAAAATCTTAATAGCATAATAACCAAATGTGGGATATATGAAGTAGGACCTGTCTTTGAGAGGATTTATATTTTCCTGGAAGGTTGTAAGGCTGCTTTTGCTCACACATGTAGACCATTAATTGGATTGGATGCTTGCTTCTTAAAAGGAGAACATGGTGGTCAGCTCATAGCAGCTGTAGGCAAGGATGAAAACAACCAGATGATACCTATTACATATGCTGTGGTTGAATCTGAAATAAGATATTCTTGGAAGTGGTTTGTTGAATTATTATTAGAAGATCTTAACCAACTTATCCCTGGATAATATTCATTTATATCTGACTAGAAAAAGATATGTGTATTTCTGTCTTTATGTGAAAGATACCTGTGTATTTCTGACCAGCAATATTCATTTATATCTTATGTGTAGTTGCTGCCTATATATGTAACAACAATTGATTTTATATGTCATAGAATTGTGGAGGTAATTAAAGGACTAGGTGAGAATGTAAAGTACAAGTTATGTGTTGAGAATCTTTATGGAAATTTGAAGAAAATATTCCCAGGAGCTGCTATGAAGGAGCTGTTGTGGACAACTGTAAGAGCTACTACTGTACTAGATTAGAACCATGCTATGGAAAAAATGAAAGGCATAAATCCAGATGTTTACACTGAGATGGCCAAGGTTCAACCTGAACAATCGACAAGATTAGCTTTTAGCACTACACTCAGAGTGATTTGCAGGTCAACAATATGTGTGAGGCTTTCAACATCGCAATTCTTGATATTAAGGGTATAAAGCATTATATAACGGTTAGGAATTTGAAGCAAAGGCAGATGCTTGAAAGGCACAATGGTGATATATGTCCTAAGATCCTGGTTTTAATTGAAAGTTACAAAAGGTTTGTAGGGGGATAGAAGGAAACATGGCATGGGGATGGGGACATGGCTAAGTTTGGTGTTTCTAATGAAAAAGATACACATGTTCTGGATCTGAATGCAAAGTCTTGTGCTTGTCGTAAGTGGGACCTAACTGGTATACCTTATGAACATACTATTATCTGCATTTGGCACAATGGTTTGGCAGTTGAAACTTTTGTGTCATCTTACTATAGGTATGTGTATGTCTATAATTTTGTGGCATATTAATATCTGTTTGGGTGCTGATATGTTAAAGAACAAATTATAGTTTATTGACACATCGATGACTGCAATCAATTTCGATCAAAGAGTGTATTACTTCTAAATTAAATTAAAATCAAAACTAAATCAAACTCACGTAACTAATGAAACCTAAATTCGTATATCAAACCTTTAATCTATTTCTCATTGATATTAAATTCTCTTACTATTTTGTAATGCTTTAATTGAATAGGAGAGAGAGGATCAAATTGGTATGAGGGTTTTGCAAACAATAAGATTGAGAGAAACCCTAACTATAACAAAAGAAAAAGATAAAGAAGGATAACCTAACCTTAGTGAGGAAGATGACCGGGGAGTAATTGAAGATTATTGTTAACAACAAACCGGGGTGAAATTTCGACAAGCAGAATCGGTGGTCGAAGCAAGTAAATTGAAGGTTTGGAAAAGGGCCCGTATCGGGAATATTTCCACTACCAAGTGTAACTTTTACAAATTCTGCAAAGATCCTTTGTATTATTCAAAATCAGGAATCTGGAACTCTGAAGGGATAACAATCTCAGGTACTAGGCATATGGTAGTGGCATTGAAACCAAAAGCCTTAGAGGTTTCCATGGCATCAAGACTCTCCTTAGTAGAAAGACGCATTTTTGTAGTTTCAGTAGGATCAACAACGGGATCGCCTGGTGGTCTGCTAAGATCAATGATGTTGTCATAATTGTCAACCACCCTCTTTTGAAGCACCAGATTTTCAGGAGTAATATCAACAATAGCAGCGTTGGGAATTCCTTTAGGAGGATTAGGAAACCCATTAGAAGTGGAAGGGAAAGCTCTGTAAAAGCCTCTGTAATCTTGACAACACTATGACGAAGCTTTTCTTGACCTTTAACAAAAACTTGAAGAGTTTCGAAAAGTTGATTAATTTTTTCATTCATAATGTCCATGTCTGTGATCGGTGGAAATAGAACTGACTGTTTTGAAATGCTGGTTCGCGAAATGTCGCGGTAAGCAAGAGTCGCCACCGTCTTTTATATTCTCCAACAAGGAAAGGACAAAAGCACAACAAAATTCTTTTTCGAGATGTTTCTCGGTTCGGGAGGTAGATTATAGGAAGGGAAGGTGTTAGCACCCTTTCTATCCGTGGTTATCCACGGGCTCTTAGGTACTTGCTCACTATGTTTTCAAAAATTTGTTTGCTTTTCTTGTGTTTGTGAGTTTTGAAAAAAGTTTCGTTTTGAAAACTTCTAGGTAACTCTTGTATCAGTCCTCAAGAGTGTATGAAGTGTTTGTTTGAAAACTTTTTGAAAGTGTAGGTGCGAAAAGTTGTTTTTGTTTTGAAAGAGCAAGTACCCAGGAGAAATCTACCTACTCTAAGGAATTAAGCTGTGTAAGAATCCTTTAGACAGTACTATCCCACTATTGAGGAGTAGGTAGCACCGTCGTTGGAGTTATTCAGGTCAATTCGATTATAGGGACATGTGTGGTCACCAAAGCAATAGTAGGACGCCTTAGCGGTAACCCTAATGTCCTAGATCCTTTTTATCTGAGGCAACCCTTTCGAGGCAACTGGATCTTTAGACAGAAGGGCGACCTCTAAAACACCCTATACTTAATGACCACCTCGAGGCAACCAAGTGAGGCGTACCCTAGGAGTGGCATGTGCGAGTGTGTCAGGATTCATGTTAAGTTATCTTGTACATGTTATTGGTGAGCTACGAGTTAATTTTATTTTTCAGACAAGTCTTGCATGCATAATTAACAGTTAATAGTTGTGCGGAAAATAAATTGCGGAAAGTGAATCTACGCTATTACAAGGCGTCGGGTATTTACATCGCCAAAAACATAACCCTTTGGAAATAAATGCGAGAAAATTAAAGAAAGCGATAAAAACCCTAATTATCTATTACATTCTCGGAGCAGATACATAAATATGATCAAAATAATAAAGTGCGCGCAAAGAAATTGAATCAGGAAAAGTCTTAGGGTTTTGACCTTTTTTGAGAAAAGAATGGAATTGGTCCTTTTTTGAATTTAATTAAACCTAATCTAATTTACTAATTAATTAATTAATTACAAGAAAAAGTATTTTTTGGTTTTTAGGTTTTAATGAAAATAAAAATAAAAGAAATTAAAAGTTGTCAAGAAAACCCTAATTCTAATTTATTTTATTTGTTATGAAAAAATCAAAATTAAACCTAATTAAACTAAATTAATTTATTAGCATTTATTTACAAAATAAAGTGAAATTAATAAATAATAATAATATTAAAAATATTTACATTTTTTGTTTTTTCTGAATTTATTATAAAAAATTAATTATGTTAGTTAAATAATAATAATAATAGTTATTAAAACTAATTAAAAGAAAATATAAAAAAAGAAAGAACATAAGCAAATAACGAAACCAGGGGGGTGATGGGCCCACTCAGGAGGTTTGTTTGCAATTTTCAAGCCCAATGGCACTCAAGCCTGTTTGACCTTGCTGATTCCCCAGAGCATGTGTTGACTGGGAGTACCATGATCACCATCTCCTGACCATTGGATCCAAGCTTATGGCCACTTGGCGCCTGGATGTTTGAGACGTATGGTGGAACGCCTTTTTGAAGCCTGCATGAGATCATGTTATGAAAAATATTATGAGAATTTTGGGTGGACCTGGGAATCGAACCCAGGTCCCAATGATAACCAGCCAGATCACCAACCACTACACCATATGCCTGCATTTGATAATATAATTACAAGTGAGCATAATATATACAAACAAGTTAATGGACTGAAATTATAAAAAAACGCGCACCCTTTTGAACTGTCCAACCAGGAAACAACACGTATTCATCTTCCTCGTTTGCCTGTAAAAAAGAAGGTTTGATAGAGGGGGTTTTTAACCCCCACAAAACATGATGACCAATAATAGCGATTAACAGCACGATGAACATAAATATTTCGCGACATGTCCTTTGGATTCGTCTGGTTCTCACGAATCTAACCATGTGCCTTAGAGGTGCTAATTTTTCCTGGATAATAAAGCCCTAATTTGAAAGCTTGGAAACCCTAGAATTCATCAAAGGAAATTTCTGTTTCAGGGCGTTTCAATGCAATTAAACCACACCATTAGCTTCGTATGAGTCCTATTAACACAAAACAATCACAATAGCATGTTAAATATGCATGAATCAAAGTATACGATTTTGGAAAAATGCTTCAAACCGTGAAACTGTTTGCAACGATTTCTTGAGCTATGAAGCTTGGTTTTGATTGCAAATTGTTCCTCACACTCCCAACAATGTATTTGAATCACTATAATGCTTTGAATTGGCTTGGAATGTGGAAAACGGTTTTCAAGTTTTCTTGAATTTTTTGGAATTGGTTATGGCCTTTCTGCAGCAGCTTTCCCGTCCATGGCATTAGGGTTAGGTTGTGTATATATAGAGGATTGAATTTAGGTTAAATCTTGGCCAAGAAATCCATGGAATGATGGTTTCAATATTTGATTTGCAATCATATCTTTTTGCATCTTTTTGATTGAGAAAACTTGCCAAACTTGGAGATTTTTGTCCCTTTGATTGGCACACGAATTTGCAAGCATATCCTGAGCTTGTTTGCTTCACCAAAAGATTGAAAAATCAAATCTTTGAATTTCCTACATTTTAAATTAATTAAATGAATTAAAATCAATTAAAAATCCAATTAATTAATAAAAAATAAGAAAATAAATTCAAATAATCTCAATGGGTCGTGCATAAGCTTTGAATAAAGTTTCAAGAAGGAATTTGAGGCCCGTTAGCAAAAACAAGGTGTTTTGAGCAAAGTTGACTTTTGCAAATTCACAAACATTTTCCAACTTCTCCAATGCATATCTTGCTCAATTTTGATCATATGAACATGTTCTTGGACATTTTGGAAAGGTCTTGAAGTCCTCTAACCAATGCCTTTGGTACCATGTCATTTGGATTTACCAATCTCAAGTTATGGTCTTTGACTTAAAGTGCATTTTTGTTGACTTTTGAAATTGACCTATAATGTAGAAATTGATAACTTTTTGTGAGAGCATTTCTTGGACTTGGAGTGTGAAGATGGATTGTAGGAAATGTCATCCCCTTAAAAATTAGCATTGGATGGGATTTTTCTGATGAACCATGAAAAAGTTATGCCTTGGTCAAGATACAATTGACTTTTCTACTGTCCAAAAATAGTAACTTTTTGCATCTTGATGATTTTTTGAGCCATGCTTGTGGAATCATGATCAAGACTTGATCAAATGATGATTGTGGGCTCAAAATAAGATGTTGACCAAAAATCTTGACTTTTGACTGTAAAATGACCATTTTACCCCTGCAGTTGATTGTAGATCAAATGGAGCCTTTGACTGTGCAAACTGGCATTGTGAGTCTTGAAACTTGGCATGTAGATGCTTGAGAATGTGTATGGGCTTATGAGACTTGATTGAGCCATTGAAAATCCCAAATTCCTTGAAAGAAACAAAACCCTAATTTTGACTGGCTTAGGAGGTATTTTGACTGTGCAACCTTTGAGTAGTCTTGAACCATTTGAAGATGATTCTTGATAAACCTGGAAGAATATGGGAGGGCAAATTTTGGGGTACAACAGTTGCCCCTGTTCAATCTTCTTAGACCTGAGGATGTAGATTGGCTTGCATGCCTTTCGTGATCCGATGGTGGAAGATGATTGAACAATAAAGTGCCCAGAAATTTGCACTCGCATAGTGTAGTATCAGCAATGTGATGTCGGGAGTGGGCTTATAGATGCCATTTAGAGAGATGGTGGATAGGAAGATGGGCTTATAGATGCCATCTGGAGATGTGACAGAATCTTGTCGGGGATGGGCTTATAGATGCCATCTGGAGATTGTTGGTAGAATTGTGATCTTGTAAGTTGAACGAGGAGGAACCGGTGTAGGGTTGCCCGACGATGAGTCCGTGTAAAACTTCATCTGAAATAGAAGGAACCGGTGTAGGGTTGCCTGAGGATGAGTCTGTATGAAACTGCACCTTTGAAGGAAGGGAACCTGTGTAGGGTTGACTGATGATGGGCCTGTGTGAAGCTGCATCTTTGAAGGAAGGAAACCTGTGTAGGGTTTCTTGATGACAAGTTTGTGTAAAACTGCATCCGGAATTGAGAAGGAAACTTGTGTAGGGTTTCTTGATGACGAGTCCGTGTAAAACTGCCTCTGGAATTGAGAAGGAAACCTGTGTAGGGTTTCTTGATGACGAGTCCGTGTAAAACTGCCTCTGGAATTGAGAAGGAAACCTGTGTAGGGTTGCCCGATGATGAGTCCGTGTAAAACTACATCTTTGGAAAGAGAGGGAAACCTGTGTAGGGTTTCTTGATGACGAGTCCGTGTAAAACTTCTGGATGAACCGGGATAAGGTTATTTTGAGATAAGTTCGTGTGAAACTTCAGGAGGAACCGGGGTAAGGTTACTTTGAGATAAGTTCGTGTAAAACTTCTGGAGGAACCGGGGTTGTTAGAACAAAGTTTGAATCTACTACCCTATATTTAAGTTTTGATGATAACAAAGTGAAAAGATATATTATTTATAAGATTTATGTATGAACTATCTTCTGCCTAAAATTATTATGTTCTGACTTGCAGATATTCTGATTGATATAAGCAAAATCACATCTATTCAGCATCAGAATTTGGTTTCAGACATCAGCATCAGAAGTTGCCATATCAGAATGTCAGAATCAGATGATCAACTCACGTACATGCTGAAGCCTGATGAACAAGACCGCGCTCAACACTCTGATACAGAAACACAACAGTTCATCAGCAGCTAAGCAGAGTCAGAATGAGCCAAGCCAGAACTTGCATTAAGTAAGCAACGGTACTGTGCATTGAAAGCAAATTAATACCAACGGCCTCATTCCAGACAAGATCTTCTCGATAAGGAAAGTTTGTTATTAGCATTGAATCAAGAATATTGCATCCAACGTTCAACATCTCAGTGCTATATAAACAAGACTTTGAAGATTGAAATGGCTAATGCTCTCCAAATCTCTACACGCATAAAAGCTGATCAAAATCTTCTTTCTCTCAGTTTTGCTAAACCACACATTCTGATATTCTATCATTGTTTAGCAATCTAGTTTCAAGCTTCAATTTGTGTATACATCACAGTTGTAATACAGTTTTGTAGAAAACATTCACACACTTAGATTTGATTTCTCTGTAAGAAAGTGTTTCCTTGACAAACCGGGTTGTGGTTTGGATCAAGAAGGCTTTAGCAGTTGTTAAAGTAGTCTTTAATATTCAGTTGAATATAGTGGATTAAGACCTCGTTGGAGAGAGGCGAAATCACCTTGACGGGTGGACTGGAGTAGTTTGAGATCAAACGAACCAGGATAAAAATATCTTGTTCATTGCATTAGATTTCAGTTTTACAATTCAACCCCCCCCCCCCCCCTCTTGTGTTTTTCACCACTTCAATTGGCATCAGAGCGCCTGGTTCTGAGCTAAAGCACTTAACCGTGTCAGTACAAGATCCAGCGTCAGAAAAACACAATGGCAGGAAACAATTCTCACATCAGCAATGACAACAATGAGGACAGAGACAGATTCAGCGGCAAACCTCCAGTCTTTGATGGAGAAAACTTTGATTACTGGAAAGACAGAATTGAAAGCTTCTTTCTGGCACATGATGCTGATTTGTGGGATATGGTGACAGATGGATACACGCACCCTGTGAATGCAAGCGGTCAGAAGATTGATAGAAAAACAATGTCTGATCAACAAAAGCGTGACTTCAAGAATCACCACAAGGCCAGAACCATCCTCCTCAGCGCCATCTCCTATACTGAGTATGAAAAGATCTCCAACAGAGACACAACAAAGAATATTTTTGACTCTCTCAGAATGACGCATGAGGGCAACGTTCAGGTCAAAGAAACAAAAGCTCTGGCGCTCATTCAGAAGTATGAGGTGTTCAAAATGGAAGAATCTGAATCCATTGAAACCATGTTCTCTAGATTCCAGATTCTGGTAGCTGGTCTCAAAGTTCTGGACAAAGGATACTCTACTGCTGACCATGTCAAGAAAATCATCAGAAGTTTACCCAAGCAGTGGAGACCTATGGTTACAGCTCTGAAGCTAGCTAAAGATCTCAACAAAATCACTCTGGAGGAACTTATCAGCTCCCTCAGAAGTCATGAGATAGAGCTAGAAGCTGATGAGCCTCAGAAGCAAGGTAAGCCTTTAGCATTAAAATCTAACAAAAAATTTGAGTCTAAAGTTTTGCAGGCAGTTGAAGAAACATCTGATGGATCCTCATCAGAAGAAGACGAACTCTCTCTCCTTTCCAGAAGAGTAAATCAACTGTGGAAGCAAAGACAAAGGAAGTTCAGGAATCCCAGAAGATCTGATCAGAACGAGTCTTCTTCCAGATACAGAAGGACAGATTCTTCCTCTGGATACAGAAGATCTGAAGGCTCCTCCAGTAGCAAAAAGCCAAACACCAAAGACATCATCTGCTATGAGTGCAATGAGCAAGGACACTATAAGAGTGACTGCCCAAAGCTTCAGAGGGAAAAGCCCAAAAGGAAGTTTGGAAGAGAGAAGAGGAAAAGTCGCATGGCCACATGGGATGACTCTGACTCGTCTGAAGCTGACTCAGAATCAGATGATGAGAGGGCAAACATAGCTCTCATGGCTAACATCTCAGAAGATAGTGAAGCTTCTGAATCAGACTCAGAATCAGATACTGAAGAGGTATTTCCTAACTTTGCTGTTAACTTTACAAAGGCTGAACTGAAAGCCTTAATGAGATTTTGGAACGTTATCAACAAATTAGAGCTAAATTCAGAGACCTGAAAAGGAATCTTGAATCTGACTCTAATAAGACTGAGAGTCTCAAATTGGAGAATTTTGAGCTGAGAAATAAGATTTCAAAATTAGAAAATACTTTACAAAACTCTCAGAAGGAACCAATTTCTGAAACTCCCAGCAACGCTGATGAGATCATCAAGGAGTATGATCACAGTTTCCAGAAGTTCCTAGCTAAAAGCATAGATAGAAGCAGAATGGCTTCAATGATCTATGGAGTTAGCAGAAACGGCAGGAAAGGAATAGGATACCAAGGTAAGGTTCCTACACCAAAGAATGTCATGGACTTAACCATTAAACACACTCCTCTGAATTCACATTTTGTATATGGTCACACACATGATATTAAATACACTAGCAGTAAGCACTATGTGAAACCAAAATTCAACCAGAGTTTTGGAAAAACTAACAAATCAGGACCCAAGAAAATCTGGGTACCTAAGGATAAAATAATACATGTTGCAGATATCTTTAGCAGCAAGTCAGAAACACCAGTCATGGTACCTGGACTCTGGCTGCTCACGACACATGACGGGAAGAAGGCATATGTTCCAAAGCCTGGAACTTAAGCCTGGAGGCCACGTTGGCTTTGGAGGCAATCAGAGGGGAAATATAATTGGCTCTGGAACTGTAGGTAATGGAAATCTTCCCTCTATTAATAATGTTCTGCTAGTAGATGGATTGATGCATAATCTGTTATCCATAAGTCAATTAAGTGATAACGGTTATGATATAATCTTTAATCAAAAATCATGTAAAGCTGTTAGTCAGAAAGATGGGACTATCCTATTTAATGGTAAGAGGAAAAACAACATTTACAAAATCAAACTTTCTGAACTAAAGAGTCAGAATGTAAAATGTCTTCTGTCTGTTAACAACGAGCAGTGGATCTGGCACAGAAGATTGGGGCATGTTAGTATGAGAAGAATATCTCAGATTAACAAACTCAATCTGGTCAGAGGACTTCCTGATTTGAAGTTCAATTCAGATGCTCTGTGTGAAGCATGTCAGAAAGGCAAATTTGCAAAACCTTCTTTTAAATCCAAAAATGTTGTTTCTACCTCTAAGCCATTAGAACTTCTGCACATTGACTTATTTGGACCAGTTAAAACTGCTTCAGTCAGTGGTAAGAAGTATGGGTTAGTAATCGTAGATGACTATAGCAAATGGACATGGGTAAAGTTCTTAAGACACAAGGACGAGTCACACTCTGTGTTTGTTACCTTCTGTAACCAAGTTCAGAATGAAAAGGATCTTAGAATCGTTAAAGTCAGAAGTGATCATGGTGGAGAATTTGAAAACAAAGATTTTGAGTCATTCTTTAATGACAGAGGCATTCTGCATTATTTCTCTTGTCCTAGAACTTCCCAACAAAATGGAGTTGTAGAACGAAAGAACAGAACATTGCAAGAAATGGCCAGAACCATGATCAATGAGACAAACGTTGCTAAGACCTTCTGGGCAGAGGCAATAAACATAGCGTGCTACATTCAGAATAGAATCTCAATAAGACCTATTCTGGAAAAGACTCCATATGAATTATGGAAGAACAGAAAGCCCAACATTTCATATTTTCATCCATTTGGATGTACTTGCTTTATATTAAATACAAAGAATTATTTGAACAAGTTTGACTCTAAAGCACAGAAGTGTATTATGTTAGGATACTCTGAACGCTCAAGAGGGTACAGAGTATACAATACAGAAACACAGATTGTGGAAGAATCAATCAGTGTTCGTTTTGATGATAAGCTTGACTCTGAAAAGTCAAAGCAGAATGAAGTTTTTGCAGGTATAGAAATTGAATTTACAGGTTCTGAAGACAAGTCATCAGAAGCTCTCAACACAGACATTCCTTCAACGTCTGAAAGGAGCACTGCTAGCAATCCTACAACAGCTGCTGATCAACCTCAGAAGAGATTACCAAGAAGCAGCTTGGATCACCCAGAAGAGACTATCTTAGGAAGAAAGGAAGATCCAATCAGAACAAGAGCAAGCTTCAGAAACTCTGAAGAAACTCTTATGGGACTTGTGTCTCTGATTGAACCTTCTTCTATTGATGAAGCACTTCTGGATAATGACTGGATTCTGGCAATGCAAGAAGAGCTGAATCAATTCACCAGAAACGGCGTATGGGATCTCGTTCCCAGACCAAAAGGATTCAACGTCATTGGAACAAGATGGGTGCTCAGAAACAAGCTAAATGAACAAGGTGAAGTCATCAGAAACAAGGCACGACTGGTTGCACAAGGTTATAGTCAGCAAGAGGGGATAGACTATACAGAAACCTTTGCCCCAGTCGCCAGGTTAGAATCTATCAGACTTTTAATTTCATTTGCTGTTAATAGAGGCATCACTCTGTATCAGATGGATGTCAAAAGTGCATTCTTAAATGGTTATATAGAAGTAGAAGTTTATGTACACCAACCCCCTGGTTTTGAAAATACAAAACATCCAGAACATGTTTTCAAACTAAAGAAGTCACTGTATGGTCTGAAACAAGCTCCCAGAGCTTGGTATGAAAGGCTAAGTAACTTTCTGTTAGAAAATGAATTCACCAGAGGGAAAGTGGACACTACTCTATTCTGTAAATCAGTTAAGAATGACATCTTAGTCTGTCAAATTTATGTTGATGATATTATTTTTGGTTCTACTAATCCTTCTCTTGGAAGAAAATTTGCTAAGTGTATGCAGGCAGAATTTGAGATGAGCCTCATGGGGGAACTGAAATTCTTTCTAGGAATTCAGATCAATCAAACTCCAGAGGGAACTTACATTCATCAGAGCAAATACATCAGAGATCTTTTGAAGAAATTTGACCTCTCAGAATGTAAGCCATCAAAGATTCCAATGCATCCCACGTGCATTCTGGAAAGAGAAGAGGTAAGAAAAAATGTAGAACAGAAAGTCTACAGAGGTATGATTGGTTCTCTCCTCTATCTAACTGCTTCAAGACCTGACATATTATTCAGTGTTTGTATCTGTGCTAGATTCCAATCAGATCCTAGAGAATCTCACTTAACAGCTGTTAAGCGAATTTTCAAGTATCTAAAAGGTACTACTAATCTGGGTTTGTTTTATAGAAAATCTAGTGATTACAGCTTAGTAGGCTACTGCGATGCTGATTTTGCTGGAGACAGAGTGGAACGTAAAAGTACTTCTGGAAGCTGCCAGTTTCTGGGAGAAAATCTGATCTCTTGGTCCAGCAAAAGGCAATCAACAATTGCACTATCAACAGCAGAAGTTGAGTACATAGCAGCAGCAGGATGTAGCACACAAATGCTCTGGATGAAAAGTCAGCTTGAAGACTTCCAGATTTTTGAGAGTAACATTCCTATACTTTGTGATAATACTTCTGCTATTTGCTTAAGTAAGAATCCCATTTTACATTCTAGAGCTAAGCATATAGAAATAAAACATCACTTCATTAGGGACTATATTCAGAAATGTATTTTAAACTTAAAATTTATAGATACAGACCATCAATGGGCTGATATCTTTACTAAACCCCTTTCAGAAGATAGGTTTAATTTCATTCTGAAACATCTCAGCATGAAAGTTTGTCCAGAGTGAAAATGTTTTAATTCCATATATTTACCTTCAGAATGTAATTGTTTTACTGTGAACTTCTGATCAATCTTCTTTCTGAAAGATAGAACATGCAGATTGTATCAGATGCAAGTCTAAAGATCTGAGAGTCTAAGCTCAAAGACAGACGTGCTGATCACTACATCAAACAAGTGTCATCCAATCATCAGCATATCTCTGAAGCAGAACGCGTGCACGCTTCTGAGAAGGCAAAGCGCTGATTGGGTGCATTGAGACACATGTCTGGTAACCGTTTTTAAGTATCTTTCTCAAATCCCCCAAAATCAGCAAGCATTTAATGAAAAGTAATCATGCTTTTAAAATGCAATCATGATTTTTCTCTTTCTTAGAAACGTTTATCTTTTCAAAATATTTTTGAAACTCTATTTAAACACATTAATATCTCATTCTCATTCTTTACGTTTTCTCACTAATACTCAAGCATTTTCTGCATATTTCTGTGTTCATCTCTTGCAAAACCTATTTTCCTCAGTTTCTTCTCAAAACCTTTTTATTGTGAACATGGCAACCTCCAGCAGTGCTTCTGCAGGTCCTCAGAAGAAAGCATCATCTGAGCAATATCAAGTGCCATTCAGAATACTCCTCACTCCTGTGAAGAATCTTGAAGTTCTTTTTGAATTAATCATTGATTTTGGAAGCTTGAAGGAGAACGGTTTTGACCTAACTGAAGAAGTTAGGGCACAGAAGTGGGAAAGGTATTTTGACAGGTTGGTTGGACCAACATTCCCTATGCTAGTCAAGGAATTCTGGATTCACGCCAAGGCTTCAACACATCTAGTCACCTCCTTTGTTATGGGGAAGAAGATTGTGATCACTGAGGATCACATTGCAAGGCTAATCGGTTACAGTGGCGGTTGCGTCCGTTGTGTGGACATGGCTGAAAGATATGCTGATGTGGGTGTGATAGCTGCAAGGATTTTCACTCATGGGGTGCCCAGCAGCAAGATCAAAGATCTGAAGGATCATTACAGAGTTTGGGCTAAGATGATTCTGGGGTGCTTCAACCATAGGAAACCAACCAGTTCACCTGATTACATAAATGTGGATCAGCAGTTTCTGATCTACTTTATTGATCAGAAGGTAAAAATCAATCTGGCTCATTTTCTGTTCAACCACCTCAGAACAAGTGTGAAGGAAACCAGGGAAGAAGAAAGAACCAAGAGGGATTGGATACCCTTTGGAAGGCTGATATCAGATATTCTGACAGAGAATAGGCTGATAGAGCATCTGATAGAAGCTCAAGAGCTAAGCACCATTGAACCAACAGTTGGGAAACCTCTGAATGCAAAGAACTTGAAGAAGATGAAGTTGATAGAGAATATTCAGAAGGAACCCAGGGCCACTCCTATTGCTGATATCACCAGCAGAAGAGTTCCTCTGAGTGACTTTCCTTTATTCTCTGAAATAGAATCCAAACCAGAGGTGGTTCTCAGATACTTGGATGCGTGCAAGGCAGATGGTTCAGATCCAAATCTGATTATCAAAGCTCTGCATCAACCTCAGCAAGAAGTGACTCTGAAGAAGACAAAGAAGAGGAAGGAACCTTCAGAAGGATCATCCCAGCAGACACCCAGGAAAAGAGGTAATTATCTGCTGCTTCTGTTTTAAATTCTTCTACTATTCCAGCATCTATTCCTCCTCAAACCTCTCATAGAATCTCAATCCCCATCCCTACCATAGATGAAACTGTACCAGAAGAGGACCCTTCTGAGGCATTAAAACTCAGAAGACCCAGAACCAAACATCCCAAACAACCAACAATCTCAACAACATCAGCAATTGACCAAGTGCTGTCTGACATTGATCAACACACTTCTGATCAACTAATCTCTGAACCACAAATTGTTCCTCCTCCACAACCAGAACCACAGCAATCTGCTGAAGAACCAGAACAACAACAACCACTTTCACCAATTCCAGAAGAACCCCTTATCCCTGAACAACCAGAAATTCCAACAACTTCTCCTCAACCAGCAATTCCGTCTCCCTCTCCTCAACCAGAAATTAAACCACCATCACCTCAACCAGAGTTTCATCACTCTGAAACTCCTTCTCCTCAACCTTCTGAACCTCATTCACCTCAACCATCACCTTTGGCAATCCAGCTGCCAGGTGGAACAACTATCACCTTAGCACAATTGCCATCCTCATCAGAATCTACACCACCAAATACTCCCAAAACACCACCAAGTCCAATCATAATTTCTGATTCTGAAACTCCCTCTCCAAAACAAACAGCTGCCAAGAAAACCTCCGAAAACCCCAGCAGGACTTTCATAGATTTAACTAGTCTTGACCGTCTTGCTGATATGAAACATAAAATTGCCATCCCAAAACCAAAACAACCAGATGTTGGCTCTGGTATTATGAATTTTGAAACAGGTGTGCTGCAATGGATTGCTTCTTTGAAGCAAGTCTGTCCTGGAATGATTGACCCAGCTGCTTCTGATCAGCTCTGGTCACAATTCAGACTTTGGGTACGTGCTGAAGCCCTCAAGTTGCAGGATATCAACTATGAGCAGGCACAACAGAATTTCAGCAAGCTTCTGAATGAAGTTGGAAGTCAGCTTCTGAAAGAAGACGTGCTCCCTCTGGATAGTGAACCTTGGTCTGAGAAACAACCAGCTTCAAAGGTGCAACCAGAAGAAGACAAGACCATTCAAGCTGAAGAAAGTCAAGCAGAAGATGTTGCTGAAAGCTCTCAGAAGCTTCCTGCTTCTGATGCTTCTCAAGCTGCCTTGGACAGGCAGACTCTGGAAGAACTAAAGCTAAATGACATGCGTCTGCAGCAACGGATGGATGAAAGCGACCAGAAAATGAAAGAAAGAATGGATGTGCAGGATAGCAAGATTGACACTGTTGTCAGCATGGTGCACAAGCAGAATGAGACTGCTGAAAAGATCCAAGCCATGCTGGAGAACCTGTTCACACGCTTGCCTCCTCAACCTTAGTCTTTTTTCATTCATGTCTTTTTCATGTTTTCCTTGATTTTCTGATGTACCGTTTGAATATGCTTTGTACTATTTTCATGTTTTGATTCTGAACTCTTTTAATATGACTAGTTTTTCTGATCTTAACTGTTTTAGCACATCACTTACACTTTTTGATTGCTGACAAAAAGAGGGAGAACAAGAATGATATTTTAAACAATAACGGATAACTAGACAGAAATTCTCAAACATTCTAACTCTATTACTTGAAAATGTTTTCTCTGTTTTGCTTAAAGTTAACAGGTACAAGGAAGCTCCTGGACACTCTGAAGACTAGAAGCTCTGATCACTATGAAGCTCTGATCCGCTCTGATACTCTGATCCAAAGCAAAGCTCTGACAAGAAAAGCTCTGAAGCTCTGCTCTGACATAAAGCTTCTGATAGTCAAAGACTCTGATACTCTGATGTTCAAAGAAAGGAAAAAAGATATGATCCTGAAGAACACTTGTAATCAAAGGGAAGTAATAAACTCAGGGGGAGTATCTCTCAACTCTGATATCTTTTTACTCCTTATCCTTTGTACTTCTTACTCTGATGCATATCTCTGATACCTTTTCACGTTATTTTCATTTAAAAATATCTAGTTTTTGTCATCATCAAAAAGGGGGAGATTGTTAGAACAAAGTTTGAATCTACTACCCTGTATTTAAGTTTTGATGATAACAAAGTGAAAAGATATATTATTTATAAGATTTATGTATGAACTATCTTCTGCCTAAAATTATTATGTTCTGACGTGCAGATACTCTGATTGATATAAGCAAAATCACATCTATTCAGCATCAGAATTTGGTTTCAGACATCAGCATCAGAAGTTGCCATATCAGAATGTCAGAATCAGATGATCAACTCACGTACATGCTAAAGCCTGATGAACAAGACTGCGCTCAACACTCTGATACAGAAACACAACAGTTCATCAGCAGCTAAGCAGAGTCAGAATGAGCCAAGCTAGAACTTGCATTAAGTAAGCAACGGTACTGTGCATTGAAAGCAAATTAATACCAATGGCCTCATTCCAGACAAGATCTGCTCGATAAGGAAAGTTTGTTACTAGCATTGAATCAAGAATATTGCATCCAACGTTCAACATCTCAGTGCTATATAAACAAGACTTTGAAGATTGAAATGGCTAATGCTCTCCAAATCTCTACACGCATAAAAGCTGATCAAAATCTTCTTTCTCTCAGTTTTGCTAAACCACACATTCTGATATTCTATCATTGTTTAGCAATCTAGTTTCAAGCTTCAATTTGTGTATACATCACAGTTGTGATACAGTTTTGTAGAAAACATTCACACACTTAGATTTGATTTCTCTGTAAGAAAGTGTTTCCTTGACAAACCGGGTTGTGGTTTGGATCAAGAAGGCTTTAGCAGTTGTTAAAGCAGTCTGTAATATTCAGTTGAATATAGTGGATTAAGACCTCGTTGGAGAGAGGCGAAATCACCTTGACGGGTGGACTGGAGTAGTTTGAGATCAAACGAACCAGGATAAAAGTATCTTGTTCATTGCATTAGATTTCAGTTTTACAATTCAACCCCCCCTTCTTGTGTTTTTCACCACTTCAGGGGTAAGGTTACTGCGAGAAAAGTTCGTGTAAAACTTTGTCTTGGAACTGAGGAGGAATCGGTGTAGGGTTGCCTAAGGATGAGTCCGTGTAAAACTTCGTCTGGAAGGAAGGAACCGGTGTAGGGTTTCTTGTTGATGAGCCCGTGTAAAACTGCATCTTGGAATTGAGAAGGAACCGGTGTAGGGTTTCCTGATGATGAGTTCGTGTAAAACTACATCTGAAATTGAGAAGGAACCGGTGTAGGGTTTCCTGATGATGAGTCAGTGTAAAACTACATCTGAAATTGAGAAGGAACCGGTGTAGGGTTTCCTGATGATGAGTCCGTGTAAAACTACATCTGAAATTGAGAAGGAACCGGTGTAGGGTTTCCTGATGATGAGCCCGTGTAAAACTGCATCTGAATTTGAGAAGGAACTGGTGTAGGGTTGCCTGATGATGAGTCCGTGTAAAACTGCATCTGAATTTGAGAAGGAACCGGTGTAGGGTTGCCTGATGATGAGTCCGTGTAAAACTGCATCTGAATTTGAGAAGGAACTGGTGTAGGGTTGCCTGATGATGAGTCCGTGTAAAACTGCATCTGAATTTGAGAAGGAACCGGTGTAGGGTTGCCTGATGATGAGTCCGTGTGAAACTTCATCTGCAAGAGAAGGAACCGGTGTAGGGTTGCCTGATGATGAGTCCGTGTGAAACTTCATCTGAAAGAGAAGGAACCGGTGTAGGGTTGCCTGATGATGAGTCCGTGTGAAACTTCATCTGAAAGAGAAGGAACCGGTGTAGGATTGCTTCATGATTGTCAAGTAGATAATTGTCATGTCTGGTTTCAGGTATTAACCTACGATCAGTCGTCCACAGAATTTTCCTGGCTTGTTACAGGTATTAATCTGGAATTAGTCGTCCACAGATGCTTTTCCTGGCATGTTACATGTATTAATCTGGGACTTGGAAAGGTTGATGGTAGCCATCTTTTGATTGACCTTTTCCTGAAAAGGCAAAACATTAGTTGTATGCAATGTCATGATGCATGAACTGCATGATGTCAAGATGTTCTCAAGAATAAATGAGATTTGTGTTGTATGATGCGTATGCATGTCATGATGTATGAAGAGGTGATGTTTTTAGTTGGGGAAAATAAATCCCGGAGCTGTTGGAGAATAGTGTTGAGTTCTTCGTTTCCGTTGGGGATGATGAACAAGGATGTTTGCAAGAATAAACTGGTAGGAGAAGATGACTCCGTTGGGGAATAAACTTGATGGAGAGATTACTCTGCGGGGAAATTACTCTGTGGGAAGAGATACTTCGCTGAGAATTTAACGATAACTCCGCTGGGGAATCCGTTGATAAGCCATGTTGAGGGATTTGATGAACTCTGCTGGGGATTGGAAGAACTTCGTTGAGGACGATCCTTCCGTTGCAATTTGCTGAGGATAACCCAGTTATAAGCTCTGGTGGGGAATAACCTTTGAATATGGCGGAGTAGATGCATCTGTACTCTGCGGGGGATAAGCTTCTGGAATCTACTGGGGAGATGATTCAACTCTTCTGGGGAAACTTTTGGACCGTACTGGGGAAATGGCTCCTTGTATTCCGCCGGGGAACAATCTTATATTAAGACTGCCGGGGATGCTTGCTGAGGAATGTCTGTATACTCAGCTGGAGAATATTGAGATCTTCTGGGGATACCCAACTTCCTTAGGGCCGACAGTAGCCTAACTCTGCTCGGGGGAGAGTATTGCTGACTTGCTGGAGATATTGTGCCTTTTTAGGGCTGACAGGAGGCCAACTCTGCTTGGAGAGAGTATTACTGATTTGTTCATAGTTGCAAGTCTCAGTGGGGAGAGCTTCTATTACTGTCTTACTCTTGGGGAGTGAAGGTATCTTGGTCGTACTCTTCAACTGAGTCTACCTTGTATCTGGAGGACAGAGCAGCTTGTACAGTTCGGACAATTCTTATTGCCCCAGTTTCTGCGGGAGAAGAAGGCCTATGAGGTGCTTGATAACTGCCGATTGACAAATCTTCTTCTGGTAGGTAAGTGACGAGATGACGAGACATAATCGTACGCTTTGATCCCTAATTTTTGCCTGGACCGCCCTTTCGGGTTTTCAGTCCACCGGGATACCCCTTTTTGCCCAAGCCGCCTTTTCAGGTTTTCGACTTGCCGGGTGTACAGATTTTTCCATTTCATCCCTTATTTTTGCCCGAACCCTTTTGGTTCGCCGGGAAGCCCTTATTTTTGCCTAGGTGTGTCAACCTAGCGGGTATTTGATTATGCGTAGTATTTTTTTGACTATGTCCACGCTCTCAGAATGTAGGGAGTTGTCACGGTCAGTAGTGTTGTGTTGCCATACCACCAAAAGATCTTCGTTCGATCATGCGGGATTCGTTGCTGGAATTCATGTCCAATGCCCCAAGTGACTCGGGCGGAGATTTGCCCCTGGCTATTTGGCATTTTGAGAGATTCCTTGAATCTTGACTTGACTGCCCCAGATGATGGACAATGCTCATGTCGTGCCCCTAGATTGGAAGTATTTTTCCACTTGAGGTGCTTCTTTTGTTGAGAAGATTTTTGTTCACTGGATATTCATCGTGTGAATTTCTCTGTTGTTTGAACAAATAGTCATATGCAAACAATGTTATTCTAAGAATGCAAAGCTTATGTCTGTCTTGAAATTTTTGAAAATGCATTTTTCAATAACAAGTGAATTTTTGTAAAATGTGATGTCAACTCAGGATTTTACAGCAAGCCCTACAGGAGTCAGGATACCTTTGTAACAGTATGCTTTCGAACTAACCCATGCTTCAGCTAGGACTTTTAAGGGTTATAACGTGGCCTGGTTCATGGTTTAAGAAACAAAGGATAAAGGCTCAAATTTTATTTGTACCCACCCGTTCTTCGTGATGTTCTTCGATCCTAAACTCAGCTAATCGTGCATTAGATCCTGTTTGAATCTTGGCTCTGATATTCCGGTGATGGTTCGGATACTGACAGTTTATTTTGAATATGCAGTCATTTCTTTTTTTGTTGAGGGTTTGCAGGACCTCTTTCTTTTCAATTTTATTATCCCTGTCTTTTTGCCTGAACTGTTTCTTTTGTGATTACAGTCAGCGGGATGCCCCAGTTTTTGTAAGTCTCCTTTATAGGTTTTGACTTATTGGGCTTTTGTTTTTTGAAAGATAACGACTGTTTGTCTTGACGATTATTCGGAACCATCACTGTCTTTTGTTTTGGAAGGACTCCTTGGATGCCATTCATTGTGCACCTGGATCAACTGAGAGAACTACCCTGCCCCAGGTTCTGATTAAGGGTTTTAATTTTTGAAAAGAAAAACTCCGACTTCTTTGGCTCAGAGGGGTTGACGAGGGATTATCTTCCTTATAACTCCACTGTTTAGGATTTGAAACAATGCCTGTACCTCATCAGCAGGGTCGGTTCAAAAGTATATTGTAAAGATCGTGGTATCGTTTTCGTCATCCTCCCTCAAAAGGCTTAGAATTTTTTAATCAAGAGTTGAACATCACAAAAATGAAAGCAGTTTGAATATAGTGAATACGAATATATTGATTCAGAACAGACATATGCGATGCATTAATGAAATAAAAAGGTTTGCCATGACAATAATTGTTTGAATAAGCAAAGAAAAAATACAATATCAGAATTCAAATGAACAAAAGCCTCTCAATCCTAGCCATGTTTTGGCAAGGGAGCAGTGATCATATTGGGAGTCTTAGAAGGCTCGAATTCGATCTCCTTGGCATCAATCATATTCTGAATCTTGTATTTCAGCGTCCAACAATCGTTAGTATCGTTCCACGGGCTACCGAAATGATAAGCACACCTCACATCTGGGTTGTAGTTGGGAGAAGAGGTCTTAGGGTTCGCAGGAGGGTTTATCACCGCAATCAGATTCATCTTCAACATGTGCTGCAGTGCTTGTGACAATGGCATGTTGATGTTGGTGAACTGTCTTTTAGGCTCGTCCGACCTTCGTTGATTTCCCTTTTATGGTTGTCGGCGTGACGCAGAACCAGAGATCAGGACTGCCCCTACGTGTTGGTCACGACGACTCTTTTGATTGTATATAACATTGGACTCTTTCTTCCTAGTGTAAGGATTTTTCTGAGTATCAGGAGGTGTGGCCTCTTGAATCTTCCCAGCCTTGATACCAGCTTCAATTCTTTCCCCAGTCAAGATCAGATCTGTAAACCCAGCAGAAGAATTCCCAATCAGATGGTTAAAGAACGGACCAGACAGGGTTCCCAAGAACATATCAACAAGCTCACGGTCAGTCAAAGGTGGCTGCACCCTTCCAGCAAGGTCTCTCCACTTTTGAGCGTACTACTTAAATCCTTCACCCGTCCCTAGTGACATACCCTGGAGTTGGGTACTGTGATCGGTGGATCTGGAACTGACTGTTTAACGCTGGTTCGCGAAATGTCGCGGTAAGCAAGAGTCGCCACCGTCTTTTATTAAAAGCAAGAGAGATTCTTTGCTGAGATATTGATGAGAACTCCGCTGGGGATACCGTTGTTATGTTGGAAGTTTTAATGGACTCCTCCGGGGATAAGAAGACTTTGCCGAGGACGATCTTTCCGTGGCTTTTGGCTGAGGATAACCCAGTTATATCCTGGTAGGGAAATAACCTTTGGATAAAGGCGGGAGACGCGTTCGTACTATGCGGATGATAAGCCTCCAGAATCTACTAGGGATAAGCTTTAAGACCTGCTGGGGATATGGATTCCACTTTCCCGGGGAAACTTTGGAGATGTACTGGGGAAGTGACTCCACTGAATGTCTGGTATACCGCCGGGGAACAATCTTAGATCAAGACTGGCGGGGATGCTTGTTAGGAATGTCTGTGTACTCTGCTGAGGAATGTTTGATATTTGCTGGAGGATGCCCAACTTCCTTAAGGCTGACAGGATAACTCTGCTTGGGGAGACCGCATTGACTTGCTTGCTCATTCTCTGGGGAATTAAGGTATCTTGGTTACCTTCTTCAGCTGATCATACCTTGTATCTTGTGGACAGAGCAATTAGATCGCTTGGACGACTCATTACTGCCCCTGTTTCTGTGGGAGAAGATACTGGTGGAGTCTTGAGAACTGCCGTTTGACAAACCTTTTTTGACAGGCAAGTGACGAGATGGCGAGACACAGTCGTACGCTTTGATCCCTAACTTTTGCCTGGACCGCCCTTTCGGGTTTTCAGTCCACCGGGATACCCATTTTTGCCCAAGCCACCTTTTCAGGTTTTCGACTTGCCGGGTGTACAGATTTTTCATTTTCATCCCTTATTTTTGCCTGAACCCTTTTGGTTCGCCGGGAAGCCCTTATTTTTGCCTAGGTGTGTCAACCTAGCGGGTCTTTGATTATGCGTAGTGTTTTTTCGACTATGTCCACGTTCTCAGAATGTAGGGAGTTGCCCCTGTTAGAAGTGTTTTGCCATGCCACCAGAAGATGTTTGATCAGGCAAGATTCGTTGCTGGAATGCCCCCAAGTGACTCAGGCAGAGATTTGCCCCAGGCTATTTGGCCTTTGAGAGATTCTCTGAATCTTGATTGGACTGCCCCAGATAATAGACAATGATCATGCCATGCCCCTTGATTGGAGATGCTTTTGTTCATTAGACATTCGTCGTGCGAACTTCTATGATGTTCAAACAAATAGTCATATGCAAGCAATGTTATTTTAAAAATGCAAAGCTTATGTCTGTCTTGAAGTTTTTTCAAATGCATTTTTCAGTAAAACATAGCAAATTTTGTAAAATGTGATGTCAACTCCATATTTTACAGCAAGCCTTAAGGAGTTAGGATACCTTTTATAACAGTATGCTTTCAAACTAACCCATGCTTCAGCTAGGACTTTTAAGGGTTGTAGCGTGGCCTGGTTCATGGTTTAAGAAACAAAGGATAAAGGCTCAAATTATTTGTACCCACCCGCTCTTCGTGATGTTCTTCAATCCTAAACTCAGCTGATCGTGCGTTAGACCTTGTTTGAGTCTTTGCTCTGAAATTCCAGTGATGGTTCGGATGTCGAACATTTGTTTGAATAGGCAGTCATTTTTGTTTGGTTTAGGGTTTGTAAGACCTCTTTCTTTTTCTTTTATTATCCCTGTTTTTTGCCTGAACTGTTTCTTTTTGGAATTACAGTCAGCGGGATGCCCCAGTTTTGTAAGTCTCCTTCATAGGTTTTGACTTATTGGGTTTTTATTTTTGAGATATAATGACTGCCTATCCTTATGATTATTCGGAATCATCACTGTCTTTTTTTTGTAAGGACCTCTTTGGTGCCATTTGTTATGCACTTGGATCAACTGAGAGAACTACCCTGCCCCGGGTTACGATTAAGGGTTTTAATTTTCGAAAAGAAAAACTCCTACTTCTTTGGCTCAAAGGGGTTGACGAGGGATTATCTTCCTTATAACTTCAGTGTTTAGGGATTGAAACAATGCTTGTACCTCATCAGCGGGGTCTGTTCAAAAGCATACTGTAGATTGCAGTATCGTTTTCGTCATCCTCCCTCAAGAGGCTTAGAATTATTAATCGAGCATTGAATATCACAAAAGATGAAAGCCATTTTAAATAGTGAATACGCAATAATTACTTCAAAACAGACATGTGTAGTGCATTAATGAAATAACAATGTTTAACATGAATAAATGTTTGAACAATAAAAAGAAAATCACAACTTGAAAAATTCTAATGAACAAAAGTCTTCTAGTCTTAGGGCTTGTTACTTCGACTGGTGCATCTTGTAGGGATGGCAGGAGCATTCAGCCTGGCCCATCTGGGTGAAATCCACAGCTCTTTCATTAATCAGATCTTGGATCTTATTCTTCAGAGCCCAGCAGTCGTCAGTGTCATGTCCTGGACTGTCAGAGTGGTATGCACATCTTTCCTCAGGATTGTACTTTAGGGAGGTTATGTTGAGATTCTTAGGAGGGTCCCTTAACGTCACCAGATTCAACCTCAACAATTGTTGTAAAGCTTGAGACGGTGACACGTTGAGCTTGGTGAACTGCCTTTTAGGCTTGTCTGGCTTGCTCCGATCAGCCCGTTGTTCTTGGCGAGGTCGTTGTTGGACCTGTGAAGTAGTAGCAGCTTGGAGAGGCCCGTTCATTAAACCAAACCTTTGACTTCTTGGAGGCTGATTAATGACTTGGTCCCTGACTTGGACTGGTTGTTTCATGTTGTATCTGTCTTGATGGAGTTGACTGATCATGGTCCTCAACTCTTCTTGCTCCCGAGCTAAACCTTGGATGAGAGCCCTTTGCCCCAGCATCTGGGTTTTCAATGTGTCTACCTCAGCTTGTAGATGTTTTAGTCGTTCGTCCTTGTCATCTTCGGGGTTTTGCTTGGCCCGATTCCCCATGAGGAGTGTCCTTAACTCTTCTTGCCCCTTGGATAGGCTTAGGAAGATCTCCCTAAACTGAGTCTCTTGAGCATGAAGACCTTGGTTATCTTTTTGGGAAGCCATTGCTGAAATAAACAGCAGAGATGGTAAGTGACCTGTCAAAAGGGTACATGTTATGCAATGATATGTATGTATGCAGTTTTCAAGGATCTCGCGGGGTAGACAAGAAAAATTGTTAGAATTGGGATCCGATAGCTTGATTGAAGGAACTGCATGTTGTTGAGAGTCCTTCTTCAAGGGTCAAGGCTCACCATATCGAGTGGGTCATAGCCCCTGCCAACCTTGGCTAGAGGAAAATAAATCCCCTTTGCCCCTTGCTGGACAGTTGGTTCATCGTGACCTGCATCACAAGCCCTTGAGATCCTTGAAACGGGTTAGTCTTTATGCAGGATGCGTGCAATGGTATGATGTTATGCTATGCATGGGGTAATGTAGGTAAACCCTGTTATGAGTCCCAATTAAGGACCGTAAACAAAACCTGCAAGAAACTCAAGTGTCAGATAACAAGCATGCAAATAGTCAAGTATGAAAGCACACAAGTCACAACACAGCCCTTAGAGTTTAGGCCAACATGGGGTCTGGGTATTACCCTCTTGAAGTTGGTGGGCTCAAACCTGTCCTATCAAGGTAACCGGGTTCTAAGGGTCCCAATATCATTGGATTGCTTTCATTGTTCATCGTTTCGATTTAGCCACTGAACTGGCGACCGAAATATTCCAAGAAAACAACCCTCAACTGAGTGTAGTATCGAGTATCAACCAACCTCGGACTGCACCAAAGTCAGTTATCTCACTACCCTAAAGAGGCCAAGATGGTTCATTTAAGGTTCCTAAGGTCAGTTGATGCTTCACGACACCACGCGGAGGCCCCGTACTCTCCTTGACTGAACTCAAGGGTTACCGGTACACACCAAAGTGCCACATCAACGTAGCAGACTTCTTCAACCATGTCGGTATACCCCGCACAGTTCCCTCACAGCCTTGTTGCTACTTTCTAAGAAGGTATCCCCAGATCCGGGTTAAGATCTATAGAACTCCCAAGACAGTCCCACAATAATAAAGCAAACAAGTCAAAGCAATTGAAAACACAGTTATGAACTATCCTAAGGTACACCTCACTTTATAAGATTCCCCAGCAGAGTCGCTAGTTCTGTGATCGGTGGATCTGGAACTGACTGTTTAACGCTGGTTCGTGAAATGTCGCGGTAAGCAAGAGTCGCCACCGTCTTTTATTTTCTCCAATATGGAAAGGACAAAAGCACAGAAAAATTCCTTATGAGATTATCTCTCGGTTCGGGAGGTAGATTTATAGAAAGGGAAGGTGTTAGCACCCTTTCTATCCATGGTTATCCATGGGCTCTTAGATACTTTCTCATTTGTGTTTTCAAAATGTTTGTTTGCTTTTTAAGTGTGAGTGGGTTTGAAAAAGTTTCGTTTAAAGTTTCAGATCGACTCTTGTATCAGGCCTCAAGAGTGTTTGAAAAAGTTGTTTTGAAAGCTTTTTGAAAAGTGTTGGTGTGAAAAGAAGTTTTTGATTTGTTTTGAATTAGAGCAAGTATCTACGAGTCATCCACCTACCCTAAGGAATTAGTCTGTGTAGAAGTCCTTAAGGTAGTTCCATCCCACCATTGAGAGGTAGGTAGCACCACCGTTGGAGGTGTTCGGGTCAATTCGAGTTTAGGGGCAGTGTGGTCACCAGAGCAACAGTAGGATACCTTAGAAGCTACCCCCATGCCATGTTCATGGACATGAGGACTTACTAAAACGTCCTATACTCGACGACCACGTTTCGAGGGGCAAGGCAACAGTGAGGCGTACCCTAAGAGTGGTGTGTGAATTGTGTGTTATTTTCAGTTAATATTTGTCTTGTCATGCATTTGGTGAGCTACGCATTGTTTTTATTTGGGCCATTCATTCTTTCATGTGATTATCAGTTTAAAGGTGCGGAAATTAAAATGCGGAAAATAAAGGTCCTACGCTATTACAAGGCGCGGGTCTATACATCGCCAAATTAACAAAGACCCGATTTGAATAAAAATGCGGAAAATAAAGGTCCTAATTACTATTACAAGGCTTTGGGGCAATTACATAATATTTAAAATAAAAAATAAGGACAAACGCGCGAAAAGAAGTTAGAATCGAACATGCGAGGGCGTTGGACCCTTTTGAGAAATTAAATTAAAATTGAAGGTTAATTAATTATTAAATAAAGGAAAGAAATTTTTTTTTATGTTTTTTTTGTATTTATGAAATTAAATTAGAAGTTAAATTAAAACCTAGTTCTAAATTACTTTTAATTGTTAAAGAAAGATATTTAAGTTTTGACCTAATTTATACTAATTATTTAATTACATGAGTATTTACAAAATAATTAATAATTAATAATGATAAGAATAAAAAAGGTTATTTATTAAGAAAAAGAATAAAAATACTAAAACCCTAATTTCTACATTTTTAGTTTATTTAAGAAAAACATTAAAGTTGAAAACCTAAAAATAAACTAATTTGATTATTAAAATTTATTTACAAAACTATTAGTGAATTAAATATTAAAAACAATAAACATATTTTATTTTTATGATTTCTGATTTTTTTTTGGTTTTTATGAAAATTATTTTTGGAATTTAAAGGGAAAAGCAATTAATTAAAAAAAAGAAATAAAAGAATAAAAGGAAAAATAAGAAAGAAAAAGAATTAAAAGATTGTGCAAACCCTGGGGGTGTCTGGACCTAAAGGGAGTTTTTGAAGCAATTAGGCCCATTGGAAATCTGGCCCTTTTGGACTTTTTGGAATTGTGTATGGAGCGTTTGACCAGCGTGCATGGTGGAGTTCATGTGATAGCCTTTGGATTGAGATCCCTGAACACTTGGCAGGCAAGCAGGCAAGGATGTTTGGTGGACTACTGGGGCGAAGTACCACCTGATCATGTTACAAACAAAATTATGAAGAAATATGGGGGACCTGGGAATCGAACCCAGGTCCCAATACCTGCAAGCCAGCGCATTTGCCAATTGAACCATTGAACGCATTTGTTATTATTATGGAATGGAAATAATATATGTGAAACATAAGCATCATACTGAACAATTAAAAAAAACGCGCCAGTTATTTAAACCTTCCAATCATGTTTCATCACGCTAGCATCTTCTTCCTTGCTTCTTCGTTTTTGCCTGAAAATATAGAATAGATAGCGGGGGTTTTAAACCCCCACTAAAACAGCCATGGAATAATAGCGATTAGCTCATAAGAAATTATAAAAATGGCGCGAGGGGTGAGATCAATTCGTCTGGATGTCCTGAATCCAATGGTCTTGGTTTGAATGGCCAATTTTACCATATACAGAAACCCCTAAAATTGGAGCTTTGAAACCCTAGGGAACGTTCATGGTGGAATCCTGTACAGGCAGCCATTCTTCAATTGAACGGTACCATTAGCTCCAGAATGATCATGTTAGTATAAATCAACAATAAAAATGCATGAATAATTCCTAGAATTCAAAACACGATTATGGATAATTTTATGAAAAGTGAGACTTCAATCTACCAATTCCTTGTGCGTGGAGATTGGAAAGGTATTGAGACACGTTCAGGAAGGTCCCAGCAATCGTTTGGAATACTTTTTGAGCTTTTACTCACACTCTAGCTATGAAAACAGTTTTGAGATTTTTTGTGAAAAAGTGCAATGTTGTTCTTCTGTTTTGGGTGCAGCTTGCTTGTCCTTGGCATTAGGTTTCACTTATGCTTATGTATGTGAATGAATTAGGTCATAAAAATCAAGCCCAAAGCCTTTGCATTGATGATTTTGAATTTGTGATTTTGCATATCTTTTTCCAATCTCTTTCAATCCTTTTTCATGCCAATCTTTTCCAATCATATTGAATCTTTCCTTATTGAAGGGTGCACGAAATATTGAGTGAATTCTATGCACAAAAAGATTTGAAAAACATGGTTTAGTATTTTTCTCATAATTGATTTCAATTAAATGAATTAATAGGATTAAAAATTCAATTAATTAATTAAAAATAAGAAAATAACTCCCTTTAAAGTCAATGGGTCGTGCATAGCTTTTGGATAATGATTCATGGAAGAAATTGAGGCCCATTAGCAATTTTGAGGCATTTGAAGCAAAGTTGACTTTTCAAAATTCCCAAAAATTTCCCAACTTCCACAAGGCATATCTTGCTCAATTTTTAAGCTTTGATCATGTTCTGTGACATTTTGGAAAGGTCTTGAAGTCCTCTAACCAATTCCTTTGGTCCCATGTCATTTTGATTTACCAATCTCAAGTTATGGTCTTTGGCTTAAAGTGCCTTTTTGTTGACCTTTGAAAATGACCTATAATGTTGAGATTGATAACTTTTTGTGAGAGCATTTCTTGGACTTGAAGTGTGAATATGAGTTGTAGGAAATGTCATTCTCTTCAAAATGAGCTTTGGATGTAATTTTTCTGATAAACCATGTGGAAGTTATGCCCTGGTCAATTTGCAGTTGACTTTTTCAACTGTCCAAAAATAGAAACTTTTGCATCTTGAGACTTTTTGAGCCATGCTTTGAGAATCATGATCAAGAATTGATCAAATGATGTTTGTGGCTTCAAAATAAGATGTTGACCAAAATTTTTGACTTTTGACTGTCAAATGACCATTTTGCCCCTGCAGCTGACTGTAAGGCAATTAGGGTTTTTGACTGTGCAATTTTGTACTGTGAGTCTTGAAACTTGGTATAAGGATGCTTGACAATGTTTGTAGGCATGTGGGACTTGGTTGGACCCTTGGAAACTTCAATTTCTTTGCAAGAACCAAAACCCTAGTTTTTGACTGTTTGGAGGCCATTGGACTGTGCAACCCTTGAGAGATTTTGAACCTTGATCTTGGCAAATCTTGAAGAATATGGGAGGGCCAATTTTGGGGTACAACAGGTACGAGTAGGAGTGAGGTCGGAATTATACTGATACTGCTTATAGAACGCAATAGCCAAGTCCTCCCAGTTACGAATACTGGCTCCATCCAGCTGATAGAACCATTCGAGTTGAGTCCCTGAAAGACTATCCTGGAAGAAATGGATCCATAAATTCTTGTCAGCTGTATAAGGTTGGATCTTCCTGACATACGATCGGAGATGCAACTTAGGACAGGAAGCTCCGTCGTATTTTGCAAAAGCAGGTGCCTTGAACTTATGTGGGATCACCACCCCAGAGGATAAGCCTAGGTCTCCAAAGTCCAACCCGGGCACATGTTGAATCTCCATAGCACTTAAGCGGTCCTCTAGCTGTTTGTACCTGTCCTCAGCAGGAGGGTACTGCTCATCATTATAATCTGTCTCGTTGTCGGTGACCACAGGACTAGGAACCCCTCTCTCTTGGGGACTGTCTTTGCCTACAGATGAAGTAGTCAGCTCAGCCTCATTCTGTAATCCATTCCCAGATCTGCGTCTAGTTTTGAACAAAACAGTCCTCTTCTTCTTCTTCTTCTTCCTCTATTTCAGAATCAGAGTTTTCAAGTCCTGTTGACCCTGGGCTAGGCTCATAACCAACTCTTGGAACTGGGCATTCTGGGCCTGGAGGGCCTTGATAGCTTGTTCAGTAGAAGGTTCATAAGACATGATGATTGCTGAAATAAACAGCGAAGAAGATAAGTGACCTGTAAAAGGGTACTTGTAATGCAATGATATGTATGATATGCATGCAATGTTTTCAAGGATCTCACGGGGTAAACAGAGAAACTTGTTAGAATTTGAATCTGGTGGCTTGATTGAAGGAACTTCATGTTGTTGAGAGTCCTTATTCAAGAGTCAAGGCTCACCATATCGAGTGGGTCATAGCCCCTGACTTAAGCTGTCATGTTTTGATCTCCAAACAACCTTGGCTAGAGGAAAATAAATCCCCTTTGCCCCTTGCTAGACATTTGGTTCATTATGACCTGCACCACAAACCCTTGAGATCCTTGAAATGGGTTAGTCCTTATGCAGAATGTATGCAATGGTATGATGGTATGATGTTATGCTATGCGTGGAGTGATGTAAGTAAACCCTGTTATGAGCCCAGATTAAGGATTGTAAACAAAACCTGCAAGAAACTCATGTTGTCAGATAACAAGAATGCGCAAGTAGTTCAGATTTGAAGGCACACAAGTCACACAAAAGAACCCTTAGATTTCAGACCGGCATGAAGTTTAGGTACTACCCTCTTGAAGTTGGTGGGCTCAAAACCTGTCCTATCAAAAGTAACCGGGTTCTAAGGAGCTCAATATCATTGGATTGTTTTCTATGTTCATTGTTTTGATTTAGCCACTGAACTGGCGATCAAAATATTCCAAGAAAACAACCCTCAATGAGTGTAGTATCGAGTATCTACCAACTTCGGACTGCACCAAAGTCGGTCATCTCACTACCCCTAAAGAGGCCAGGATGGTCAAGTAAGGTTCCTAAGGTCAGTTGATGCTTCACGACACCACGCGGCGGCCCCGTACTCTCCTTGACTTGACTCAAGGGTTACCGGTACTCACCAAAGTGCCACATCAACGTAGCAACTGCTTCAACCGTGTCAGTATACCCCACACAGTTCCCTCACAATTTGTTGCTACTTCTAAAAGGTATCCCCCAGATCCGGGTTAGGATCTATGAAACTCCAAGACAAGCCCACAATATTAAAGCAAATAAAGCAAGCAATTGAAAACAAGAGTGGTCTAATCCTAAGGTACACCTCACTTATTAATTTATTCCCCAGCAGAGTCGCCAGTTCTGTGATCGGTGGAAATAGAACTGACTGTTTTGAAATGCTGGTTCGCGAAATGTCACGGTAAGCAAGAGTCGCCATCGTCTTTTATATTCTCCAACAAGGAAAGGACAAAAGCACAGCAAAATTCCTTTTCGATATGTTTCTCGGTTCGGGAGGTAGATTATATAAAGGGAAGGTGTTAGCACCCTTTCTATCCGTGGTTATCCACGGGCTCTTAGGTACTTGCTCACTATGTTTTCAAAAATTTGTTTGCTTTTCTTGTGTTTGTGAGTTTTGAAAAAAGTTTCGTTTTGAAAACTTCTAGGTAACTCTTGTATCAGTCCTCAAGAGTGTATGAAGTGTTTGTTTGAAAACTTTTTGAAAGTGTAGGTGTGAAAAGTTGTTTTTGTTTTGAAAGAGCAAGTACCCAGGAGAAATCTACCTACTCTAAGGAATTAAGCTGTGTAAGAATCCTTTAGACAGTACTATCCCACTATTGAGGAGTAGGTAGCACCGTCGTTGGAGTCATTCGGGTCAATTCGATTATAGGGACATGTGTGGTCACCAAAGCAATAGTAGGACGCCTTAGCGGTAACCCTAATGTCCTAGATCCTTTTTATCCGAGGCAACCGTTTCGAGGCAACTGGATCTTTAGACAGGAGGCCGACCTCTAAAACACCCTATACTTAATGACCACCTCGAGGCAACCAAGTGAGGCGTACCCTAGGAGTGGCATGTGCGAGTGTGTCAGGATTCATGTTAAGTTATCTTGTACATGTTATTGGTGAGCTACAAGTTAATTTTATTTTTCAGACAAGTCTTGCATGCATAATTAACAGTTAATAGTTGTGCGGAAAATAAATTGTGGAAAGTGAATCTACGCTATTACAAGGCGTCGAGTATTTACATCGCCAAAAACATAACCCTTTGGAAATAAATGCGAGAAAATTAAAGAAAGCGATAAAAACCCTAATTATCTATTACATTCTCGGAGCAGATACATAAATATGATCAAAATAATAAAGTGCACGCAAAGAAATTGAATCAGGAAAAGTCTTAGGGTTTTGACCCTTTTTGAGAAAAGAATGGAATTGGTCATTTTTTGCATTTAATTAAACCTAATCTAATTTACTAATTAATTAATTAATTACAAGAAAAAGTATTTTTTGGTTTTTAGGTTTTAATGAAAATAAAAATAAAAGAAATTAAAAGTTGTCAAGAAAACCCTAATTCTAATTTATTTTATTTGTTATGAAAAAATCAAAATTAAACCTAATTAAACTAAATTAATTTATTAGCATTTATTTACAAAATAAAGTGAAATTAATAAATAATAATAATATTAAAAATATTTACATTTTTTGTTTTTTCTGAATTTATTATAAAAAATTAATTATGTTAGTTAAATAATAATAATAATAGTTATTAAAACTAATTAAAAGAAAATATAAAAAAAGAAAGAACATAAGAAAATAACGAAACCAGGGGGGTGATGGGCCCACTCAGGAGGTTTGTTTGCAATTTTCAAGCCCAATAGCACTCAAGCCTGTTTGACCTTGCTGATTCCCCAGAGCATGTGTTGACTGGGAGTACCATGATCACCATCTCCTGACCATTGGATCCAAGCTTATGGCCACTTGGCGCCTGGATGTTTGAGACGCATGGTGGAACGCCTTTGTGAAGCCTGCATGAGATCACGTTATGAAAAATATTATGAGAATTTTGGGTGGACCTGGGAATCGAACCCAGGTCCCAATGATAACCAGCCAGATCACCAACCACTACACCATATGCCTGCATTTGATAATATAATTACAAGTGAACATAATATATACAAATAAGTTAATGGACTGAAATTATAAAAAAACGCGCGCCCTTTTGAATTGTCCAACCAGGAAACAACACGTATTCATCTTCCTCGTTTGCCTGTAAAAAAGAAGGTTAGATAGCGGGGGTTTTTAACCCCCACAAAACATGATGACCAATAATAGCGATTAGCAGCACGATGAACATAAAAATTTTGCGACATGTCCTTTGGATTCGTCTGGTTCTCACGAATCTAACCATGTGCCTTAGAGGTGCTAATTTTTCCTGGATAATAAAGCCCTAATTTGAAAGCTTGGAAACCCTAGAATTCATCAATGGCAATTTCTGTTTCAGGGCGTTTCAATGCAATTAAACCACACCATTAGCTTCGTATGAGTCCTATTAACACAAAACAATCACAATAGCATGTTAAATATGCATGAATCAAAGTATACGATTTTGGAAAAATGCTTCAAACCGTGAAACTGTTTGCAACGATTTCTTGAGCTATGAATCTTGGTTTTGATTGCAAATCGTTCCTCACACTCCCAGCAATGTATTTGAATCACTATAATGCTTTGAATTGGCTTGGAATGTGGAAAACGGTTTTCAAGTTTTCTTGAATTTTTTGGAATTGGTTATGGCCTTTCTGTAGCAGCTTTCCCGTCCATGGCATTAGGGTTAGGTTGTGTATATATAGAGGATTGAATTTAGGTTAAATCTTGGCCAAGAATCCATGGAATGATGGTTTCAATATTTGATTTGCAATCATATCTTTTTGCATCTTTTTGATTGAGAAAACTTGCCAAACTTGGAGATTTTTGTCCCTTTGATTGGCACACGAATTTTCCAGCATATCCTGAGCTTGTTTGCTTCACCAAAAGATTGAAAAATCAAATCTTTGAATTTCCTACATTTTAAATTAAAATTAAAATCAATTAAAAATCCAATTAATTAATAAAAAATAAGAAAATAAATTCAAATAATCTCAATGGGTCGTGCATAAGCTTTGAATAAAGTTTCAAGAAGGAATTTGAGGCCCATTAGCAAAAATAAGGTGTTTTGAGCAAAGTTGACTTTTGCAAATTCACAAACATTTTCCAACTTCTCCAATGCATATCTTTTCTCAATTTTGATCATATGAACATGTTCTTGGACATTTTGGAAAGGTCTTGAAGTCCTATAACCAATGCCTTTGGTACCATGTCATTTGGATTTACCAATCTCAAGTTATGGTCTTTGACTTAAAGTGCATTTTTGTTGACTTTTGAAATTGACCTATAATGTAGAAATTGATAACTTTTTGTGAGAGCATTTCTTGGACTTGGAGTGTGAAGATGGATTGTAGGAAATGTCATCCCCTTAAAAATGAGCATTGGATGGGATTTTTCTGATGAACCATGAAAAAGTTATGCCTTGGTCAAGATACAGTTGACTTTTCTACTGTCCAAAAATAGTAACTTTTTGCATCTTGATGATTTTTTGAGCCATGCTTGTGGAATCATGATCAAGACTTGATCAAATGATGATTGTGGGCTCAAAATAAGATGTTGACCAAAAATCTTGACTTTTGACTGTAAAATGACCATTTTACCCCTGCAGTTGATTGTAGATCAAATGGAGCCTTTGACTGTGCAAACTGGCATTGTGAGTCTTGAAACTTGGCATGTAGATGCTTGAGAATGTGTATGGGCTTATGAGACTTGATTGAGCCATTGAAAATCCCAAATTCCTTGAAAGAAACAAAACCCTAATTTTGACTGGCTTAGGAGGTATTTTGACTGTGCAACCTTTGTGTAGTCTTGAACCATTTGAAGATGATTCTTGATAAACCTGGAAGAATATGGGAGGGAAAATTTTGGGGTACAACAATGTCCTTATGGAGTGCGACCTGGTTCTGCTCAATCTGCTCCATAATCCTGAACTTGTTGGCTCGAGTGCGATAAGGATGTAAGGAAGTCGTCTTGTAGATTCTGATAATAAGAGGCAAAACTAACATATAAGAATCCCGACCAGAAAACCTAAAATTCATGAAATGCATGATATGTATGATGTATGAAATGATTGTCCATTCCAGTTTTTCACAGCTCAAATGACGTCAGTAATAATCGAGAAACATGGTAATAAGAAGCGCCACATAAAGAAAATATCCATAAATAGGAGATGTTCCCACAGAATTCAATACAAGAAAGTTGCGAGAGTACAAGATAAGCGATTCCGTCCAACAAGCATGGCGGTAATTGAGATGATAATATAATAATCATTCTTAAGGTAGGCTATCATTCTTTCTCCATCTCTATCTCACATCACTAAGGCCCAAATAAAGTGCCTTAGCAATAGCTTCAAAGTCGGGTTCGTTCAGAACAGCAACAAATATGTGCTCGGTAATCTTGAGCAAATGAGAGTACTCTTTCGAAGTTGGAGTGATCTAATGGTCCTGGAAGGTGAAACAGCATAACTCATAGTCGTAAAACTGAAGTAGAGTCAAAGCACCACCATGTCTTTCACTAAAAACCCCTGCATTAGGACGAACTAAATGATCTTTTAAAATTCTCAAAGAAGGCCTAGAACTTGAGCGGAAAACTTGAGCGGAATTGATAAGTATAATTGTCTCTTTTGGTCTTCGTGAGAATATCATTGTTGCTAGACGTTACTGAAGGAAATTATAACTTCGTAAGATAACCTAGAATGGACATGCACATGCAAGGTTGGTATGTAGTTTCATTTTTCTGACATTTCTTTTGAAAAATAAACATGTTATGATGCAAGTGCAAGTGATCATGGGATTACTACTTCCATGATACAGATTTATGTTGCACTGTCTCTGCATAGTCTGCTAGTACCAAGATTATAGGTTTGGGACACAACCAGAAGAACCTCACGAACATCAGATTCGGAACTCAGAAAATAAATCTGAGAACCTCCTAGTCCCCAACAGAAATCCAAAACATAACCATTAGAACAAATAACCACCATCTGAATATAGTCACCAATTGTACCTGTGATAATAATTCCCTCCCCACTCACGGGTGAAAACTAGTTCAGGGTAAAGCCAAGGGTAACTCAAAATCATGGGTCTTCCTGGAAGAATTATCGTCATTCCATAGACGTGGAGGACGATAGCACCCCATTTATACCTCATCTGAGTGCAAACGACATGACCGCATAGTAGGACCTTCGTCCAGTAGAAATCATGTTCCACTATAATCCTAGGTTTCCTAGATAGTGCACTATGGCCTGGGTATTGGGCCTCTTTCCTCATAGTAAAACCCATCCAATCAAGAAGCAGATCCAGTACAGCAGTAGTATATGGAAAACGGTAAAATCCAATGCATACATATGATCAGGTAATCATGTATGGATGAATAAACTGAAAGCATAAAAATAAAAACCCAAAGAAAGGAAACAAGAGCTAGGAGTGACTCTGGGATGGACCAGCATTTGGTCGACCTATCCCCAGTGAAGTCTCCAGTTGAGACAACCGACTGAAAATCATCAAACAATGAAGTCGCCATCGAACGTCTTTTATCTTACTTGAAGGGAAAGGTAAACATCGAGAAAACCTGAGAAGGGAGAAGTAACGGTCTTGCGACCGAGAGATCGAGTAAGGGAGTCTGTTATGATAGGGGAAGGTATTAGCACCCCACACGCTCGTAGTACTCTACGGTATCCACTCTTGTTATCTAATCTTATGTGTATGTTTAATTTATGCTTATTGTTTACTACTGAAGAAGAATGCATGCCAAATGAAGGGGAAAAGAATGTAGGGAAATAAAGTTGTGCTCGCTTGGGCCTTACCCCAATGCCTATGTATCCTTTTTGAGGAATCAGAGCTACCGTAGTTCGACTAACATGTTTTTGTTTGTTTTGTGTTTTTTATGGACAATGTTAATTCTGCCTTCTGCCGCAGCTTGACCTTTGGAGACTTATGCATTGGCACAGAAGTAAATTAATCATGCCCTTACCTGAAAATAGTTTCGAGTTACGCCCTCGAGGCAAGGTGCCACATTTGTTTGGTTTGTGTTTTGTTACCTTGAAAAGGGTTTGAGTGTGATTAGCATGTTTTTGATTAGGTGAGAAAGGAAGTTTTAGTTTTGAATGGAAGGATGCAAAAAAGGGAAGAAAAGAGTCTAAGGGAGACTATCCTATTTCTAACCTAATGTTATCATACAATGGTAGTCCTAAGGTTAGGATTAACAAAAGGGAAACGTCTACCTAATGTTAGCATCCATGGTTTGCAACCTAAAGTCTAACTTGCGTCTGAAGGAAGCAAGCACATCCTAAGGGAACATGGTGTGTACAAGGATAAAGCAAACAAGTTTAAAGAAGCATACACATAAAAGAGTAAGGAAAATAAGAGAAATGATTTAGCCAAGGGGAGGTTATCACCCGAGACAAACAAGAAGGAGTGAGATGAAAAACAAAAATGTGATATCCAAAGCGACTAAACACCTAACCAAGATATAGGAGATGGAGGCATGTGACAGAAGATGATATGAACGATCACAGAGTATCAACATAGGCCAATGCAATCTCCTGACAAAGCGTGGGGGTTCGATTGTAGAACCCTTCCCCACTTGACGACTTGATACACCAGAGAAGGCACAACTCCGAAGCATAGTGGTGCGTCACGGGCTAAGGATGACACAGACGAAATTGTGGGGGTTGATTTCTGACCCTCCCTACTCACCTCTTTTTGAGGAATTATCTGTATTTGGCACAACGGTTTGGCAGTTGAAACTTTTGTGTCATCTTACTATAGGTATGTGTATGTCTATAGTTTTGTGGCATATTAATATCTAGTTGGGTGCTGATATGTTAAAGAACAAATTATAGTTTATTGACACATCGACGACCACAATCAGTTTCGATCGAAGAGTGTATTACTTCTAAACTAAATTAAAATCAAAACTAAATCGAACTCACGTAACTAACGAAACCTAAATTCCTATATCAAACCTTTAATCTATTTCTCATTGAAATTAAATTCTCTTACTATTTTGTAATGCTTTAATTGAATAGGAGAGAGAGGATCAAATTGGTATGAGGGTTTTGCAAACAATAAGATTGAGAGAAACCCTAACTATAACAAAAGAAAAAGATAAAGAAGGATAACCTAACCTTAGTGAGGAAGATGATCGGGGAGTAATCGAAGATTATTGTTAACAACAAACCGGGGTGAAATTTCGACAAGCAGAATCGATGGTCGAAGCAAGTAAGTTGTGAGAAAGAAGGTTGTGTTGTGTGGAGGAGAATCGATGGAATGTTATACCGAAGGGTTTTTTTTCTCTATATCTTTTTTAATTTAGTCTATATATCTATAAATATGTTATATAATTGCGCCAATATTTGTAAAATAATATCTAACGTCAAAATATTTTATGTAATAAATCTTAATTAAAATAGAAAAGAAGAGTAAAAATTAGAATAAAGATGCGCTAATATTACCAAATTACTTTAACATTTTTTCCCATTAAATAGAGAATATCAATTTTTATATCAATTTGAGGGGAATTTTGAAACACCTTTCAAAATAACTGTCGCAATCAAGAGCGTTTTTTATAGTGATCTACTAAAGACTATGACAATTCCTGTCTTTGTAAGAGTAACACACCGGTACTTTTTGATAAATACAGATAGATACATCAATATTATAATGTGAAACTTAACATAAGATACCTTTGAAAAATTCTTATAATATTTGTATTATAAAATTTACTATTAGATTGAAAACTACTATTATATAAATCATGTCCATAACATATAACACTAACTAGACATTATTTGATATGTTAATGTGAAATATTAAAATTAACATCTTATGAAGCTTTATCAAACATATTGATTTTTTTTCATCTTATTCACATATCAAATAATTATTGATAAATATATATTTTTATAAAGATAATCTATATGATAGTAGATTTCAATTCAATGATGAATTTTATTATATAAATATATAGTAAAAAGTATTAAATGTATCATAATATTAAGTTAAGTATTGTAGTATCATTTGATCTGAATCCTATGATAAAAAACAATACTTCAAATTTGTATATGATGATAGATATTTAACTATTTAGTCTTTACAAGAATCTAAATCTTGGTGTTGTACCACAAGGAGAAGAGAGGGACTGTAAGAGTAAAATTGATTATATGGAGAGCAGGGACAGAGAAAGAAGGCAAGGAGTGAAGGCGCAACTCAAACTAGGATCATGATTATTGGATCCTTAAATATCAGGGGAGGCAGTAGCATGTTAAAGAGAAAGAAGATTAACCAGATAATTCGTCAAGGTAAAGTTGATATTTTCTTAATACACTAGTGCAGAAATGACTTTTTACATCGGGTGAAATTGACTTTTTACATCGGTTTTGGGTCCGATGTAAAGTCAGGCGATATAGTAAATCAGGGACTTTTTACATCGGTTCTGGGATCGATGTAAAAAGTCCCTTTTTTACATCGGTTATAATATCAGAACCGATGTAATAACCTGTTATTATGCATATTTTTTAAAAAAATTGATCCAGTTTTTTACATTGGTTGGAAGTAATACCCGATGTAAAAAGTCCATTTTTTACATCGGTTATAATATATGAACCGATGTAAGAAACATTTATTATGCACATTTTTAAAAAAAATTGATCCAGTTTTTTACATCGGTTGGAAGTAATACCCGATGTAAAAAGTCCCCAGTGACGCGACTTTTTACATCGGTTATTATCCCCAACCGATGTAAAAAGTCCCTTTTTGAAAGTTTTCACATCAGTTTTGAGTAATAACCGATGTAAAATGTATGAAATTTTTTTGGAATAGATTATTTATTTTCTGGGTTTCCCTATACAAATATAATTTGTACCCATTTTTTCATATTTTTCCAATATCAAACAGACTATATTTATGTCGCTATATAGATTTCATAGCTTTCCAACATCACATATATCACATTTAGGTCGATGTTTTCATATTTTTCACAACAAACTTACAAATTGAACAATTGTATTGCAAACTTGTATTGTATTACAACAAACAAACTTACAATTACAAATTCTTCACAAAATATAAAACAATATTCAACTATTTATAAGTCTTTTTCAAAACTTACAATTACATAATATTCACAAAATATACATATACAAAAATATTCAACTATTTCTAAGTTTCCAAACTTGAATTACCAATATAAAATCTTCGGTAGACAACACCAAAATCATATTGCCTGACAATAAATAATAACAATTAACATTAGCAAAAAAAATTAAGAAACTCAACACATGAGCAAAAACCACATGTATTGTGCAAAAACCACAACTTATACAATTCTATAAAACTCACCAAGATAAACTTAAGTTCCATGTAACTCAAAGAAACATTTTGCCCAACGAAGTCGCAAATCATACAAATCATCCGGTGTTAATTCTGTTGGGTCATCAAATACCTATAATACATAAATATAACAATATAGAGTTATTTTTTAAAAATTCATATTAAGTCGAAAAACAAAAAGTAAATAACAAAGTAAAGTTATTTTTAGTACCTGCATCTAATTCTCGGTTATATTAGCAGAGACAATATCCAACATATTTTTCATCACATAGTATCCACAATCATTAGAGTTATGTTGTTGCCTTGTCTACAATTGAATGACATAATTAGTGAATATTGATCATAAATTTAACTATAGAATTACAATTTACATCACACTTACATTGGGATGAAGCCATGTAGCCTTTTTTCTATTTCCATTTTCCATTTGATGAATCCCAAAAGAACTAATACAGAAAGATATAAACATCACATAACTAAATATACTCGCCAATGAAAAATCACATAACTATTAGTTGTCAATGAAAGTCACATGAAAGATAAACTTACTTTGTAATAATTTTCTTCGTGTTCTGGTCAATTTCTCGATGAAGTGAACAAAATACGACAACTAAATTGTCTCTTGGACACATGACTATTAAATGCCAATGTCTCCTGTACGTGTGTGTGGAAACAGAAAAGTCACATGAAATATATATGTTATCAAAATTAAATAATATAAAACACAATTTCATAAAAATTCTTACCCATGAATTAATGGTAGTAAGTGGCACGCTCTGTTTTCATCACGTAACTTTTCTAGCACGTAACTTTTCTAGCACGTAATTTTTAACATCTTCTTGAGATTTCGCTACATTATCATTATAAATACACCTAGCAGGGTCCATAAATCCATATAATTCTGAAATGGAATTCTCAAGACAAACACGATGAATATACCTGAATAATTTTAAAATTAACATTAGAATCAAAGTGATGAGAGATATAACATATTAATAGAGATTGACTTTAATAAAACAATAAAATGTACTTACGTGCACCAAATTTGCAGAATAGACACGTCAAGCCAATAACCTAAACCCACCAATAACTCTCTGATACATTTAGCTGAAACATAAAAATTAGAGACACTCGCACAATGACTTAATTGTACTGCAAAATGGTTATCATCCAATTTCAAAACCATGAGTAACAATCTCTGAACATCATCAACTTCCACGTCTTTTGTGCTCTCTTTTGTGCTTCCCTTTGCAGCTGAACAACTTCCTTTTCCGCTTCCATCGATAATTTCCAATTTTTCAATGCATTTAATTTCACCTGTGCTTTGTGATAAACCCATAGACTTAAGTGTCTCCATTAATGATTGCTGAAACATCTAACGCTCTTCAACCAACTTTTCTTCAAGTTCAGCTCTAAGTTTTGTTTCCAATATTGCAAGTTGTTCATTTACGTCGATATGTTGACTTTTTCTTCCAAAGTAAGTTCTTTGTTTATGGTGTTTTCCAACCCCACGAACACGACCTCCATGCTCAGATGTTCCAATGGCTAATGATAAGATATCGTTACGTCCATCTGGAACAATTGCACCTTTTTCAGCTTCTTGAACAAGAGAATCCTACAAAATGCAAAAACATCAATTATTCAATCATAAATATAATGATACTTGAATAATTTTTCGTTGTTTACTTACAATTTTTTCAGCAACCTCTTGTGTAGATTTTGATGTGTATTCTCCTCCTTTCTTTTGTCATGCTCTCTTCCATAACTCATGGCGTGATGGTGGATATGGACTATCATTATCATCTAATGTGGAATTATCTCTCGATGATGACTTTTCTTTCATAATTTTCTCCTCAAGTAAGCGATACCCTCCACGAGACAATACATGTGGGTATAAATTCTTTGCCACATTATCCTTACCCTTCTGACTTTTTTCCTATTATAAACTCAAACAAGTAATTAATCACTAAATATAATAAAAATGTTATGCACACAAAAACATATAACTCCTACTAACCTTAAATTCAGGGGTATCTCGAATCTTGAGAAACTCTTTCCAGGCGTCTTCTGTAATAAAGTTATACTTGACATATGGAGGAGGATCATTTTCTATGGGATGATGAATATATCTATTTGTGAGTTGTTTCTTAAAACCTCCCCATCGCTCTCCCGCATATTTAATCCATTCTTTCTTCAACCTATCCTTCTTTGGATCTTTACATTCTGGAATAGTAAAATGAGCCTACAAATGTAGTAAATGTCATATGTTGTTAATTAGTATATGATTATAAAATATAATAAAGTATTGTATTTAAAATACCTGAATATCAGTCCAATTAGCATCTTTTACGCCTTCATCTACTTCTTTCCAATCATTTTTCACAATGCTACAATACTGTTGAGCAAGAGATGCTATATAACTCTTGAAATGTGTAGCATTTTTACCAACACCAATACATTCATAGATTCTTGCATTAAACTCGACCTTTATCTTTTCACCTGTTTGATGAACTTTATCAATTTGTGTCATTAAAGTGGGACCTCTAACTCTTCTTTTATTGGGGTTTGAATCACCCATGTATCTGTTTACACAAAACAAAAATAATTAGAAATAATATTAAGCACAAAATAAAAACAATTAGAAATAAAATTAAGCACAAAATAAAAACAATTAGAAAATAAAGTAACGTGGAATTAACTTATACAAAAAATCTTACTAGTCCTCCCATATCCCTTCTTCATGGTCTATGCGAATAGCATGTACATCATCCCCTTCATTTTCTTCAATGAATGTAGTCACATTTGTTGAGAAAGGATGAGTTTCAAAAATATCAAGATTCTCATCATGATTTTCATCACTATCATGGACCTTTCCTTGTAAAACCACTGACCACTTTTTATTAGAAGGATCTGTGACATAAAACACTTGTTTTGCTTGAGATGCCATGATGAATGGTTCGTTCGCATAAGCTAACTTGCTAAGATCAACCAGTGTAACTCCAAATTCATCGATTCTGACACCACTGTTGATATCAATCCATTTGCATTTAAATACAGGAACTTTAAACACAACATAATTAACTTCCCAAATCTCTTCAATCACCCCAAAGTACGGTGTAGATGCCATAACCGGGTTTTTATGTTTAGCACTAGATAAGTGCATGGACTCGGCCACAATCATTACCCCATTATTTTGTGTGGTACTACGGTCATCCTTTGACTTTGTATAAAAAGAGGTTTTATTAATATCATATCCACTCCAAGTTATTATGTTACATTTAGGCCCATAAGACAACCACTTAATTGTATTAGAAACACTATCTTCATTAGCAATTCTTTCTTTAAACCACTCAGAGAAACTCTTATTATGCTCTTTTAACAACCCTCTTTCATTCATCTTGGGGTACTTTTTCTTTACGATGCTTTTGTGAGCAGATAAGTAAGGTTGAACTTCATCTATGTTATTCAATATATACAAATGCGCTTGAACAACCACATCAATACTTAAGCTCTTGACTTTTAAACCTTGTGTACCCACACCCTCATATCTTCCATCATGACGAGACTTAGGAACCCCTACAACATCCACTCCTGACAAATAGTTAGAACCAAACTCAATTGCTTCTTCTGCAATGTACCTCTCAATAATCGATGCTTCCGAACGGTGTGGGTTTTTTGTATACCCTTTTAGAATCTTCATGTATTGCTCTATTGGATACATCCACCGTAAAAAAAACTGGACCACATAATCTAATCTCCCTTACTAGATGAACAATCAAGTGAACCATAATGTCAAAAAATGAAGGAGGAAAATACATCTCTAATTGGCACAAGATAACTGCAGCCTCATTTCCAAATCGTCTAACTTTGGTGGATCAATGGTTTTACAACAAATTGCATTAAAAAATAAGCATAACCTAGTTATGGTCTTCCTTACATTGTTAGGCAATATCCCACAAATAGCCAATGGTAGTAGTTGTTGCATTAAGACATGACAATCGTGAGATTTTAAGCCAACTAATTTAAAACCTTTAACTGATACGAGCCTCTTGAAATTTGATGAGTAACCATGCGGCACTTTGATACTTTGTAAACACTCACAAAAACTTGTTTTCTCTTTTTTAGACAAAGTGTAGCAGGCAGGAGGCAAATATGTCTTGTTACCTATATATTGTGGAGTTAACTCTTCTCGTATACCCATCAAACCCAAATCCAGACGAGCATTAATACCATCTTTTGTCTTGCCTTGAATGTTGAGAAGTGTTCCGATTACACTATCGCATACATTTTTCTCCACATGCATCACATCAATACAATGTCTTACATCAAGACTAGACAAATATGGAAGATCGAAGAAAATCGATCTCTTTTTCCATACATTTTTCACAGTAGATCGTTTTTGGTACTTTCCAAAGATAACATCAAGTCCCTGTTGTCGCTGATAAACTTCCTCTCCAGACAAGGGCTTTGGAGCAACACCATGCTCTTGTTCCCCATTGAAAGCTTTCCGCAATCTACGATATGGATGATAACGTTTTAGAAATTTTCGATGCCCGAGATAAACGATCTTCTTTCCTTTTTCAAGCTGATGGTAACAAGTGTCTTTTTCACATATAGGACACGCATTATACCCTTTAACTTTATACCCAGACAAATTACCATATGCCGGAAAATCATTGATGGTGCAAAACAACATGGCACGCATATTGAACTGTTCGCCAGAATACGCATCAAAAACATCCACCCATTCCTCCCACAACACTCTTAAATCATCAATCAGTGGACTTAGATAAACGTCTATGTCATTTCCTGGTTGTTTTGGGCCCGATATCATCATCGATAACATAATATATTTACGCTTCATGCACAACCTAGGAGATAGGTTGTAAATCATCAAGAGAACAGGCCAAGAACTATGGTTATTACTCAGATTACCGAACGGATTCATTCCATCAGTAGCAAGTCCAAGTCTAAGGTTTCTCGACTCTTTGCCAAAATTTGGAAACAAAGAATCTATTTTCTTCCATTGCAAAGAATCAACTACATGACGAATTTGTCCATCATATTTTCTTTCTTCTGCATGCCATCTAAGATTGTTTGCGTCATCTGCATTGGCGAATAATCTCTTGAACCTTGAAATTATTGGTAGGTACCATACCACTTTCGCAGGAGGACCCTTTTTGACCACCTCATCATCAATTGACTCACCATCTTTCTTTTTGTAGCGTGAAGCCTTACACTTTGGACAATGATTATACTTTTCATACTCTTTTCTGTATAATATGCAATCATTAGGGCATGCATGTATCTTTTCATACTCCAAACCCATCGGACACAATATTTTCTTCGCCTCGTAATAACGACTTGGCATTACATTACCTTCTGGAAGCATTTCAGTCAACAATTCAAGCAACTCGATAAAACTTTTGTCAGTCCACCCATTCTTTGCCTTTAGATTAAATAATTTTAACACGGCTGACAGACGTGTAAATTTTTTGCATCCCAGGTACAATGGTTTATCCTTGTCATTGCATATAGTATCATACGTATGTGCCCTCTTAAACGAATCTTGTCCAATATCACACATCATGTCTTCTAGACGATCATCCATTTCTACACTAACATCATCTCTTTGAGACACGTTTAACTTTGCTACTACTTCACCGTGCCATATCCATTTTGTATAACTTTGACAAATCCCTACACAAATTAGATGATCCATGATTTCTTTCTTACTACGTTTTGGTTCTTTATTTGCACAATGAATACATGGACAGAGAAAAAGCGTAGGAAGACTTTTGTCAGCATTACTTTCAGCAAACTGTAGAAATTCCATCACTCCATGTTCGTACTCGTCACTTAATCGATTAGCTCTCATCTAACTACGATCCATAACTATGTTCACACGGAGGAAGGTCTGACGAACGGTGTGCCCGCGGCTGCGCTACTTCACGGAGATTCCGAGATTGCAAGTTGCGCTGCTTCGCGGAGAAAGAAAAATAGAATCAAATTTCAATGGCAAGGTGATAACTCTATTAAGTTTAATAGGTTTAAGATAAAGAGTGTGTTTCTGAGAGGACCATTAATTCTTTTGTCATAGGTTTCTAAATTTTCCACTTCTTTTATTTGGTGAGCTTAAAAATAGGATAAAGGGATTCAAATATAATAGTATAATAATAGTAACAAGAATGGAACAAAGTATAAAACACACGAGTAACAAAGTGTAATTTATAATAGTATAGTAATAGTAATGAGACTGTAACAACGAATTGATAAGCAAAATTTGGCAAAACATTGGTTTTAAACCAAATATCGTTGAACAACTATTTGGTAACATAATTAGAATATTAATTATTTATAAAAATTTAGATACTCCCTTCCACTATTTCTCTCTTTTCAATCTCTTCTTACAATCTAACATACTTTAAATATAAACTCAAAGAGGAATAATGCTAATCACTCATTTTCAAACAAAAATTTGCACTTACAGTTGAAACGGCGAGCGAAGAGTCGTGAAGGGCGTGAATCGGCCGACGAGGAGTCGTGAAACGGAGATTCCGAGATTCCGAGACTGTAAGTTGTCACTATAGTTTTTCCAAGTCTTCCTTTATATTTAGCTGTTGGACTCACATTGCAAATGAAAATTGAAATTGTTATAGCAACATGCAAAAGTAAGACAATTGCCATGGAGAGTCAGTAAGAAACAAGGCCAAACAATGCAAAGGCCAAACAATTTGACACAAAACATGTATAGCTACGATATATTTGCGTTGTCAGTAAAACAAAATTGCATACATACAGTTGAATTTCTTTTTGGCTATAGTTCCATTGTTGAGAGAGTATAAAAAGTTCCTCACAGCTTCAGCATTGAACCGAGCACTATACTGCAAATAAAAACAAATCGCATTAAAACCCTTACTAACCCACGAAAAATCCAACAAAACAGATTAACAAAATAAAAAACATAACCAGAACAACAACAACATAGTACTTAGAGTTTTTTCGATCAGAACAATCAACAAAATTGGCAGGAGCTTTTATTTGGTGAGCATAAAAATAGGAGAAAGTATAATAGTATAATAATAGTATAATAATAGTAACAAGAATGGAACAAAGTATAAAACACAGAGTAAAAAAGTGTAATTTATAATAGTATAGTAATAGTAATGAGACTGTAACAACGAATTGATAAGCAAAATTTGGCAAAACATTGGTTTTAAACCAAATATCGTTGAACAACTATTTGGTAAAATAATTTAGATACTCCCTTCCACTATTTCTCTCTTTTCAATCTCTTCTTACAATCTAACATACTTTAAATATAAACTCAAAGAGGAATGATGCTAATCACTCATTTTCAAACAAAAATTTGCACTTACAGTTGAAACGGCGAGTGAAGAGTCGTGAAGGGCGTGAATCGGCCGGCGAGGAGTCGTGAAGGGAAATCGGCGGAGAGGAGTCGTGAAACGGAGATGGTGAAGTCGTTCACGGCATTAATAGCGTCGGTGGGCAGCAGTGGGCGTCGCGGCGACGGTGAGTCGTTGATGGTGTTGGAGTCGTTGACGGTGTTGGCAGCGACGGTGAGTCGTTGACGATGTTGGCAGCGGTAGGCGTCGCGGCGAATGAAGTCGCGGAGAAAATGGGTCGGAGAAATGGGTCGTAAAATGGAGGAGCTGTACAATGTTCGAGAATGTATGTTGTTCCAAATATGAATTTTGTTTTTATACTTTTTTACATCGGTGGACTTTCCAACCGATACAAGCGTGTGGCTTTTACATCGGTGGAAAGTCCAACCGATTCACGCGTGTGGCTTTTACATCGGTGGAAAGTCCAACTGATACACGCGTTTTGTATATTTTTTAATATATTTTAAAACTTAATTCAAGTGTTGTCTATTACATCGGTGGAACCTCCAACCGATACAAGAGTTGGCTTTTACATCGGTGGAAAGTCCAACCGATGTAATATCTTGCCTATTTTTTTTTTACACGCGTTTTTTATGATTTTTTAATATATTTTATATATTAATTCAAGCGAGCATTTTTTACATCGGTTTTTAGTTAAACCGATGTAATATCTTGCTTATATTTTTTTTTACACGCGTTTTTTATGATTTTTTAATATATTTTATATATTAATTCAAGGGAGCATTTTTTACATCGGTTTTTAGTTAAACCGATGTAATATCTTGCTTATATTTTTTTAACGTTTTTGTCACCTTGTTTCTTATTTACAAAAATGCCACCGTGTTTTTTTTCTGGAAATCTTTTACATCGGTGGATGAGATTGCCCGATGTAATAGGTGACGAAAAAATTTTTTTCCCTTATTTTTTATATCATTGCAAATAAATACCTGATGTAAAAAGTTTGTTAACTGTATTTTTTACATCACATATTTTGATACCCGATGTAAAAACTTTTTCTCAAATGTCTTTTTTTTAGTAGTGATACAAGAATCTAAATTGGGCGTTGTCGATAGATATGTGGCTAGTAGTTTTTGGAATTATGAAAAGGTTGGCAGATCCTATTCCAAATCCATGGGTCTCTCAGGTGGTTTAGTTATTCTATGGAGGGAAGATTTGTATGACGTCATTCTTAGTTTCATTGGATATGGTTTTATTGGGATCAAACTGAGTTGGAAGGGGGAGTCTATTACATCGTTAATATTTATTCACATTGTGTGTTGCATTTGAAGAAAATACTATGGGGGGAGTTACTGGTGTTAATAACTAAGTACATTGACAACGAATGGATTATGGGAGGAGATTTTAATTCAACAAAGATTTAAATGGAGAGGTGATCAGTGCATTTTGATGCACATTCCTCTATATTTATACTTATTCATTTCTATGTTTTAGTTTGGTTATTTTTCCTTTTTATTGTATTTTTATAATTTATTTTATTTTTGCACTTATTTATTTTTCGCACTTTATTTTCAGCTTTAGCAGCTTTCGCGAATAAATTCATAACTTGAGCTTCAGGAGTCGGAATGAGGCGTGCTACTAGTATTTGGAAAGCTAAGAGAAAGAGCTACGATTTTCATTCAGAAGTCGAGAGCTGAATCGGACTGTGGCAGGGCCAGAAATTTCGTTGAAGTTGCAGCTTTAGAAATATTTCTTGTTTTGGGTCATTTGTAATGGGCTTGGATTATATTTTCGATCCAGTTGGGTTATGAACCGAATCCTTGTCCTTGCTATACCTAGCAACCTCTATAATAATTTCTTTTTTTTAGCTTTGATTATTCAGAAAAATTACGTTTCAGCAGATTGACATTTCAGCTTATTTTGATAATCACTTATTTCGTGTTATAAATCGATCCTAAAACCAACCCCCCATTCGATTTCTATTAGTTAATAATAAAATCAAGAATCCTTGTAAGAACGATATTCGAGTTACAGTTGTCTCTACATTACCGTTTCGCAAAAACACTCGTTTTGATCCGCGCACGACAGCGGATCAAATTGGCGCCGTTGCCGGGGATTCTTGTTGTTATTAATTAATATGTTAGGCATAGGTAACGTTCTTGTTTTTTTTTCTTTCTTGGTTTTTTTGTTGTGTTTATTGATTTTCAGGGTTGCAATTTCGGTTGCAGTACAGTTTTTCAGCCTACCAGGTAAGGTTGAAACCTACTGTTTCGATTTGCTCCTAATTTTTTCATGAAGTTCCTAAAAAAATTGAGGAACATTACTCCTTTAGAATAAAATTTAAAATATTTCGGTCCTCAAAATAGCAAATTCATCTTTTTTCTATTTTTAACAAATTTTTTATTGTTTTCATAGAGTCGAAAAAATAAAAAAAAATCCCAAATTATCTTTTTGAGTTATTAGATTAATTTCAGTGTTATTTTATTTTTTCGAATTTTATTTTATCAATTTTCCTCATTGTGTTTGTTTCTGATTCTTAGGGACATTGTTGGCATTTTGAGCATTGTGTTTGTTGATGTGTTTTAGTCCTGGCTACTAGGTCTTGTTGTTCCAAACTTGTTGCTTTTGATCCTGAAGTAGAAAGAACCTTGCACACACGACGTAGAAAAGTACAGGTTACCACTAGCACACCACCCACAATTGAGTCTGACTCTGAGTTCGAATATTTGCACCACTTGTTTGCTTCAGATTCTGAACTTGTTATTGATATTTTTATTGTGATCTGCTAAGGTTAGATTAAGTCTCTTTCAACTCCATATTCTAAGTAAAAATAATAATATTTTGTTTCCTTTGCATTCTTGGTTGATGATAGAATTATTTTTATTTTGAGGTTTTGTTTTTTTATTTTTAATAATTACAATAATTTGTAATTAAAAAATAAATAAAATAATTAAAATTTATTTTTACATAACATAATAATTAAATTTAAAAGTAAAGATGTGATTTTTCTTTCAAATATAAATATACATGTGTATGAGCGCACGTGCGCGTGCATATATATACATGCACAGTTATGTGTTTTTCTAAAGGAGAATATAAATTAATATATAAACATAATACATAGAGTTTGCTTAACAAAAAAAACTATGTTAGTTTAACCACTATCAACAAATAAAATGCTATTGATGGTTCACTATTGTCTTCAACGACACTAGCATACAAGCATGATTAAAATTTCTTTTACTAGATCATAACAATTAAGAATTGAAATGTGTAATATTTATAAATTATTATTAAAGAACCAACATATAAAGGAAATAAACATACTCTCAAGTACTCAACATAAAGCATAGAGGGACTGAACATCAAACATAAAGGATTATTAAATATTTGTGGAAAGTCTTGCTTCAAGTCTTCATGGCCTGGCCAGTGTTATAATATCATATTCATCATCATCATCAAGTTGTGCCTATAATTTGTAAAATACAAATTAATATTATATATATGAATCTAAAAATGAATCACCATGCAAAACGTATCATCAATAAACCAGTGAATCTAAGTGATTTCAAGTTAACTTAGAGGTTCATAAATTTTCTACACACAAAAACAAATTATTAAACATTATATTTTGATAATACCTATTAAAATGTTTTCTAAATTAATTTAATTGTTTACAAAATCTCACTACACGATATATAACATCCCTCTTTTTAATTTTGACATATTTTTGAGAATCAAGTTTTTGAGTAAAAACAAAAGTCTTAGTAAAACAAAAATAGAAAAACCCATTAGTTTTTGCATGATCTCTTTTAGTTTTGATAAACAATTATATTTTGATAACTAATGTAATCATTTTTTTTCTTTTTTAGAACAATGAGAAAGTGTTGAACATTTGATAGTGATGGGTTTATTTATAGGAGTTTTAGCTTTAGTAGTTATTGTATCATTTATTTTTTGGGTAATTAAGGAGTGGCGAGCAAGAAATGCTCACTGAGTAAAAAATCCAAGTCGAGCAGCAAATAGTGCTCAACGATCAACATTAGAGGTAGACCGTCAATTGATGCAAGAGATGGTTGATGTTTCAACATATGATTCGACTCACCATCTTTCACTTCATCAAGAGACGTGTGCGATAGGTAAAAAAGACATTGTACATAGATGCACAATCCATGGTCTACCTTGTTAAGATGTCTTATGTGAGACATGTTTAACTCAACATATCAGCGATATATATTGTCCAATGTCCTGTTTGTAGGGAAAAATTTAGAGAGGGTAAAATGATTGTAAAATATATAAATTAATAAATTTAGTGTATTAGTTATTTTCTCTTTTGTTGTATGTATTTAAATTTTAGATTTATGTTTTTATGGTATTTAAAATATTTTTTTAAAATAAAACTCTTTATTTTTATTTTTTTATATTTTTTAAAATTTGTAATTCTTCATGAGAATATAATAAAATTATAAAATTTGATTTTAATATGTAAATAGTAATGAACATAAATAAGTAAACATGAAGATTTGATTGATTAATATTACAACTTAAACAAATTATTATCAAAGTTAAAAAAAGTACATAAAAAAAGCATGCTTTTTTATTTATAATTTAAAAATGTTAAAATTTTGATCAAATACTTTACAAAAAGTATTATTTCAAAGGTTGGGTTATGGAGTGAACTATTTTGATTAACCCAATCAAGCATGTACACATGTATTAACATCACAAATCCCACTTCTTTGGTTTATATAAATGGTAGGCCAAAAAAAGAAAAGTAAAAATGTAGCATTTGTGTCCAACACTAAAGAGAATGAAGATCAAGATGAAAAAGACACTGAGAAAAGCCTATCAAATACTATAGTTTATATTAAGAGGAAATTTAACCTCGCCTTAAAAAATTTTGGATAAAAATTGAAGGACTAATTTATCAAGAAAGAAGTCTGATTCACGTCCCTCGAACAAAAGAAAGCATAATCAACATCCAGCAAAGCCAAAAGAGCTCAATGCTATGAATTTGAAGGATTTGATCACATAAAAACTGCATGTCCTACTTTTCTCATGAAATGGAGGAAGGATTTTTTCTATCTTTTGGTCTGAATTTGATAATTAAATTTGAGGAGAAGGAGCTAATAACGTCATGGTTTTCACGGGTAAATATGAATTTTGCGGTGAGTCTGGAGATGAAAAGATTTTAGCAATAGAGCATGTTGAAACTTATAGATAATTGCTCATTGAATGGAAAGAGTTTTGCAAAAGAGAACAGAAGCAAAAAGACATCATAAGTACTTTTTTCCTTTAAGAGATAGAGGAACTTCTTTCAACCATCTCAGAGTTGGAAGAAAAAGTTAACTTGCTGAATTAAAAACATATTTCATGTGCACGTGGAAGAGAATTAATCAAATTAAATATTGAAATGCTAACCCTCACTTGCATTAGTTTATGGTCTACCTCTAATGTTGTTCGAATAGCATTTTTTATTTGTTGAAGCCTCATTTTCTGCTAAGTGAGTAGCTCGGCGAGCATTTCTTGCTCATCATTCCGCAATTACACAATAAATAGTTGGTACAAAAACTACTAAAACCAAAACTCCTAAAAATAACGTTATCTCTATCAAATGTCCAAGATTCACTTATCTCATGAAAAATAAAAAAGTATGATAGTTTATCAAAACCACATTATCAATATGCTTATCAAAACTTCAAGATTCTTTAGCAATAAACAGATTTACAGAAACTAAAATCAAGAAACAATTTCAATATTCCAGTGATTTTGAATAACTTCATGTAGTGTGTGATTCTCTTACAATTATTAGAATGTACCACGTTACAACGAATATGTTTACTGATAAAAAATTAAAAAATACCTAAGTTGAACTATTGAGAAAATATTTTTATTGCGATCTGCTAAGGTTAGATTAAGTCTCTTTCTACTCCATATGAAAATGTCTTATTTGATTTTAATATGTAAAAAGTTTTAAACATAAATAAGTAAACATGGAGATTTGATTGATTAAGATTACAACTTAAACAAATTATTATCAAAGTGAACAAAAATTCATTAAAAAAAGCACGCTTTTTTATTTATTATATTAAAAAATGTTAAAATTTTGATCAAATACTGTTCAAAAAGTATTATTTCAAAGGGTGGGTTATGGAGTGAACTATTTTGATTAAACCAATAAAGCATGGACACATGTATTAACATCACAAACCCCGCATATATGGTTTATATAAATGGTAGACCAAAAAAGAAAAGTAAAAATAAAGCATTTGTGTCCAACACTCAAGACAATGAAGATCAAGATGAAAAAGACATTGAGAAAAGCCTATCAAATACTATATTTTATATTGAGAGGAAATTTAACAGTGCGTTGAAAAAATTGGATAAAAATTGGAGGACTAATTTATTAGGAAAGAAGGCTTATATACGTCCCTCAAACAAAAGAAATGATGATCAACATCCAGCAAAGACAAAAGAGCTCAATGTTATGAAATTGAAGGATTATATCACATTAAAACTGCATGTCCTACTTTTCTCATTAAATGGAGGAATGATTTTTCTATCTTTTGGTCTGAATTTGATAATTAAACTAGAGGAGAAGGAGCTAATAATGTCATGGTTTTCGCTGGTAAATATGAATCTTGCGGTGAGTATGGAGATGAAAAGATTTTAGCAATAGAGCATGTTGAAACTTATAGAGAATTGCTCAATGAATGGAAGGAGTTTTGCGAAAGAGAAGAGAAGAAAAAAGACAACATAAGTACTACTTTCCTTTAAGAGATACAAGAACTTCTTTCAACCATCTCAGAGCTGGAAGAAAAAGTTAATTTGCTGAATTAAACACATATTTCATGTGCACGTGGAAGAGAATAAGTAAAATTATATGTTGAAATGCTAACCCTCACTTGCATTAATTTATGGTCTACCTCTAAGGCTGTTCGACGAGCATTTTTTATTTCTTGAAGCCTCATTTTCTGCTATGTGAGTAGCTCGGCGAGCATTTCTTGCTCATCACTCCGCAATTACACAATAAATAGTTGGTACAAAAACTACTAAAACCAAAACTCCTAAAAATAACCTTATATCTATCAAATGTCCAAGATTCACTTATCTCCTGAAAAAGAAAAAAAGTATGATAGTTTATCAAAACCACAATATCAATATGTTTATAAAAACTTCAAGATTCTTCAGCAATAAACAGATTTACAGAAACTAAAATCAAGAAACAATTTCAATGTTCCAGTGATTTTGAATAACTTCATGTAATGTGTTATTCTCTTACAATTATTAGAATGTACCACATTACAACGAATATGTTTAGTGATAAAAATTAAAAAATACCTAAGTTGAACTATTGAGAAAATATTTTTATTGCGATCGGCTAAGGTTAGATTAAGACTCTTTCTACTCCATATTCTAAGTAAAAATAATAATATTTTGTTTCCTTTGCATTCTTGGTTGATAATAGAATTGTTTTTTTTGTTGAGGTTTTTATTTTTTTATTTTTCATAATTACAATAATTTGTAATTAAAAAATAAATGAAATAATTACATTTTTATTTTTACATAACATAATAATTAAATTTGAAAGTAAACATGTGATTTTTCTTTCAAATACAAATATACATGTGTATGCGCGCATCTGTGCGCGCATATGCATATATATATATATATATATATATATATATATATATATATATATATATATATATATATATATATATATATATATATATATATATATATATATATATATGAAACTATTGAATAAATAATTTATATTTTAAAAATATAAACATACACACTTATGTGTTTTTCTAAAGGAGAATATAAATTAATATATGAACATAATACAAAGAGTTTGCTTGACAAAAATATTATGTTAGTTTAACCACCGTCAACAAATAAAATGCTATTGATGGTTCACTATTGTCTTCAATGATACTAGCATACAATCATGATTAGAATTTCTTTTACTAGATCATAACAATTATTAATTGAAATGTGTAATATTTATAAATTATTATTAAAGAACCAACAAAAAAAGGAAACAAACATACTCTCAAGGACTCAACATAAAAAGGATTATTAAATATTTGTGGAAAGTCTTGCTTTAAGTCTTCATGGCCTGACCAGTGTTAGAATATCATATTTATCATCATCATCATCATCATCATGAAGTTGTGACTATAATTTGTAAAATAAAAATTAATATTATATATATGAATCTAAAAATGAATCACCATGCAAAACTTATCATCAATAAACCAGTGAATCTAAGTGATTTCAAGTTAACTTAGAGGTTCATAAATTTTCTACACACAAAAAAAAATTTTTAAACATTATATTTTGATAAGAGCTATTAATATGTTTTCTAAATTAATTTAATTGTTTACAGAATCTCACTACACGATATATAACATCCCTATTTTTAATTTTGACATATTTTTGAGAATCAAGTCTTTGAGTAAAAACAAAAGTCTTAGTAAAACAAAAATAGAAAAACCCATTAGTTTTTGCATGATCTCTTGTAGTTTTGATAAACAATTATATTTTGATAACTAATCAAACCATTTTTTTTGTTTTTTAGAACAATGAGAAAGTGTTGAACATTTGATAATGATGGATTTATTTATAGGAGTTTTAGCTTTAGTAGTTATTGTATCATTTATTTGTTGGGTAATTAAGGAGTGGCGAGCAAGAACCGCTCACTTAGTAATAAATGCTCGTCGAGCAGCAAAAAATTCTCAACGATCAGCATTAGAGGTAGGCCGTCAATTGATGCAAGATATGATTGATGTTTCAACATATGATTTGACTCACCATCTTTCACTTCATCAAGAGACGTGTGTGATATGTAAAAAAGACTTTGTACATAGATGCACAATCCATGGTCTACCTGGTCAAAATGTCTTATGTGAGACGTGTTTAACTCAGAACATATCAGCGACATAGATTGTCCAATGTCTTGTTTGTAGGGAAAATTTTAGAGAGGGTAAAATGATTGTAAAATATAATAAATTAATAAATTTAATATATTAGTTATTTTCTATTTTGTTGTATGTATTTATATTTTAGATTTATGTTTTTATGGTATTTAAAATATGTTTTAAAATAAAACTCTTTATTTTTATTTTTTTTATATTTTTTAAAATTTGTAATTCTTCATGAGAATATAATGAAATTATAAAATTTGATTTTAATATGTAAATAGTAATGAACATAAATAATTAAACATGGAGATTTGATTGATTAATATTACAACTTAAACAAATTATTATCAAAGTTAAAAAAAGTACATAAAAAAAGCACACTTTTATTTATAATTTAAAAATGTTAAAATTTTTATCAAATACTTTACAAAAAGTATTATTTCAAAGGGTGGGTTACGGAGTGAACTATTTTGATTAACCCAATCAAGCATGTACACATGTATTAACATCACAAACCCCGCTTCTTTGGTTTATATAAATGGTAGACCAAAAAAGAAAAGTAAAAATGTAGCATTTGTGTCCAACACTAAAGAGAATGAAGATCAAGATGAAAAAGACACTGAGAAAAGCCTATCAAATACTATAGTTTATATTAAGAGGAAATGTTACCTCGCCTTAAAAAAATTTGGATAAAAATTGAAGGACTAATTTATCAGGAAAGAAGTTTGATTCACGTCCCTCAAACAAAAGAAAGGATGATCAACATCCAGCAAAGGTAAAAGAGCTCAATGCTATGAATTTGAAGGATTTGATCACATAAAAACTACATGTCCTACTTTTCTCATGAAAGGGAGGAAGGATTTTTTCTATGTTTTGGTATGAATTTGATAATTAAATTGTAGGAGAAGGAGCTAATAATGTCATGGTTCTCACTGGTAAATATGAATTTTGTGGTGAGTCTGGAGATGAAAAGATTTTGGCAATAGAGCATGTTGAAACTTATAGAGAATTGCTCATTGAATGGAAAGAGTTTTGCAAAAGAGAACAGAAGCAAAAAGACATCATAATTACTTTTTTCCTTTAAGAGATAGAGGAACTTCTTTCAACCATCTCAGAGCTGGAAGAAAAAGTTAACTTGCTGAATTAAACACATATTTCATATGCACGTGGAAGAGAATTAATCAAATTAAATATTGAAATGCTAACCCTCACTTGCATTAGTTTATGGTCTACCTCTAATGTTGTTCGACTATCATTTTTTATTTCTTGAAGCCTCATTTTCTGCTAAGTGAGTAGCTCGGCGAGCATTTCTTGCTCATTACTCCGCAATTACACAATAAATAGTTGGTACAAAAACTACTAAAACCAAAACTCCTAAAAATAACCTTATCTCTATCAAATGTCCAAGATTCACTTATCTCCTGAAAAAGAAAAAAAGTATGATAGTTTATCAAAACCACATTATCAATATGTTTATAAAAACTTCAAGATTCTTCAGCAATAAACAGATTTACAGAAACTAAAATCAAGAAACAATTTCAATGTTCCAGTGATTTTGAATAACTTCATGTAATGTGTTATTCTCTTACAATTATTAGAATGTACCACATTACAACGAATATGTTTACTGATAAAAATTAAAAAATACCTAAGTTGAACTATTGAGAAAATATTTTTATTGCGATCGGCTAAGGTTAGATTAAGACTCTTTCTACTCCATATTCTAAGTAAAAATAATAATATTTTGTTTCCTTTGCATTCTTGGTTGATAATAGAATTGTTTTTTTTTTGAGGTTTTTATTTTTTTATTTTTAATAATTACAATAATTTGTAAATAAAAAATAAATGAAATAATTACATTTTTATTTTTACATAACATAATAATTAAATTTGAAAGTAAACATGTGATTTTTCTTTCAAATACAAATATACATATGTATGCTCGCATCTGTGCGCCTATATGCATATATATATATATATATATATATATATATATATATATATATATATATGAAACTATTGAATAAATAATTTATATTTTAAAAATATAAACATACACACTTATGTGTTTTTCTAAAGGAGAATATAAATTAATATATGAACATAATACAAAGAGTTTGCTTGACAAAAATATTATGTTAGTTTAACCACTATCAACAAATAAAATGCTATTGATGGTTCACTATTGTCTTCAATGATACTAGCATACAATCATGATTAGAATTTCTTTTACTAGATCATAACAATTATTAATTGAAATGTGTAATATTTATAAATTATTATTAAAGAACCAACATAAAAAGGAAACAAACATACTCTCAAGGACTCAACATAAAAAGGATTATTAAATATTTGTGGAAAGTCTTACTTTAAGTCTTCATGGCCTGACCAGTGTTAGAATATCATATTTATCATCATCATCGTCATCAAGTTGTGACTATAATTTGTAAAATCAAATTTAATATTATATATATGAATCTAAAAATGAATCACCCTGCAAAACTTATCATCAATAAACCAGTGAATCTAAGTGATTTCAAGTTAACTTAGAGGTTCATAAATTTTCTACACACAAAAACAAATTATTAAACATTATATTTTGATAAGACCTATTAAAATGTTTTCTAAATTAATTTAATTGTTTACAGAATCTCACTACACGATATATAACATCCCTCTTTTTAATTTTGACATATTTTTGAGAATCAAGTCTTTGAGTAAAAACAAAAGTCTTAGTAAAACAAAAATAGAAAAACCCATTAGTTTTTGCATGATCTCTTGTAGTTTTGATAAACAATTATATTTTGATAACTAATCAAACCATTTTTTCTTTTTTAGAACAAAGAGAAAGTGTTGAACATTTGATAATGATGGATTTATTTATAGGAGTTTTAGCTTTAGTAGTTATTGTATCATTTATTTGTTGGGTAATTAAGGAGTGGCGAGCAAGAACCGCTCACTGAGTAAAAAATGCTCGTCGAGCAGCAAAAAATTCTCAACGATCAGCATTAGAGGTAGACCGTCAATTGATTCAAGATATGATTGATGTTTCAACATATGATTTGACTCACCATCTTTCACTTCATCAAGAGACGTGTGTGATATGTAAAAAAGACTTTGTACATAGATGCACAATCCATGGTCTACCTGGTCAAAATGTCTTATGTGAGACATGTTTAACTTAGAACATATCAGCGACATAGATTGTCCAATGTCTTGTTTGTAGGGAAAAATTTAGAGAGGGTAAAATGATTGTAAAATATAATAAATTAATAAATTTAATGTATTAGTTATTTTCTCTTTTGTTGTATGTATTTATATTTTAGATTTAGGTTTTTATGGTATTTAAAATATGTTTTAAAATAAAACTCTTTATTTTTATTTTTTTATATTTTTTAAAATTTGTAATTCTTCATGAGAATATAATGAAATTATAAAATTTGATTTTAATATGTAAATAGTAATGAACATAAATAATTAAACATGGAGATTTGATTGATTAATATTACAACTTAAACAAATTATTATCAAAGTTAAAAAAAGTACATAAAAAAAGCACACTTTTTTTTATAATTTAAAAATGTTAAAATTTTGATCAAATACTTTACAAAAAGTATTATTTCAAAGGGTGGGTTATGGAGTGAACTATTTTGATTAACCCAATCAAGCATGTACACATGTATTAACATGACAAACCCCGCTTCTTTGGTTTATATAAATGGTAGACCAAAAAAGAAAAGTAAAAATGTAGCATTTGTGTCCAACACTAAAGAGAATGAAGATCAAGATGAAAAAGACACTGAGAAAAGCCTATCAAATACTATAGTTTATATTAAGAGGAAATGTTACCTCGCCTTAAAAAAATTTGGATAAAAATTGAAGGACTAATTTATCAGGAAAGAAGTTTGATTCACGTCCCTCAAACAAAAGAAAGGATGATCAACATCCAGCAAAGGCAAAAGAGCTTAATGCTATGAATTTGAAGGATTTGATCACATAAAAACTGCATGTCCTACTTTTCTCATGAAATGGATGATGGATTTTTTCTATCTTTTGGTCTGAATTTGATAATTAAATTGGAGGAGAAGCAACTAATAATGTCATGATTCTCACTGGTAAATTTGAAATTTGTGGTGAGTCTGGAGATGAAAAGATTTCGGCAGTAGAGCATGTTGAAACTTATAGAGAATTGCACATTGAATGGAAAGAGTTTTGCAAAAGAGAACAGAAGCAAAAAGACATCATAATTACTTTTTTCCTTTAAGAGATAGAGGAACTTCTTTCAACCATCTCAGAGCTGGAAGAAAAAGTTAACTTGCTGAATTAAACACATATTTCATGTGTACGTGGAAGAGAATTAATCAAATTAAATATTGAAATGCTAACCCTCACTTGCATTAGTTTATGGTCTAACTCTAATGTTGTTCGACTAGCATTTTTTATTTGTTGAAGCCTCATTTTCTGCTAAGTGAGTAGCTCGGAGAGCATTTCTTGCTCATCACTCTGTAATTACACAATAAATAGTTGGTACAAAAAATACTAAAACCAAAACTCTTAAAAATAACCTTATCTCTATCAAATGTCCAAGATTCACTTATCTCCTGAAAAAGAAAAAAAGTATGATAGTTTATCAAAACCACATTATCAATATGTTAATAAAAACTTCAAGATTCTTCAGCAATAAACAGATTTACAGAAACTAAAATCAAGAAACAATTTCAACGTTCCAGTGATTTTGAATAACATCATGTAGTGTGTGATTCTCTTACCATTATTAGAATGTACCACATTACAACGAATATGTTTACTGATAAAAAATTAAAAAATATCTAAGTTGAACTATTGAGAAAATATTTTTATTGCGATCTGCTAAGGTTAGATTAAGTCTCTTTCTACTCCATATTCTAAGTAAAAATAATAATATTTTGTTTCCTTTGCATTCTTGGTTGATGATAGAATTTTTTTTTGAGGTTATTGTTTTTTTATTTTTAATAATTACAATAATTTGTAATTAAAAAATAAATGAAATAATTAGATTTTTATTTTTACATAACATAATAATTAAATTTGAAAGTAAACATGTGATTTTTCTTTCAAATACAAATATACATGCGTATGCGCGCACGTACGTGCCCATATGCATATATATATATATATATATATATATATATATATATATATATATATATATATATATATATATATATATATATATATATATATATATATATATATATATATATATATATATATAAAATTAGTGGCTTACTCCATGTGCTATATATTATGGCTTATACTTTTTTTTGGTGTAATTGTTTAAATTATGTTACCAGGTACCTTTATACATGTGAAAAAGTGAGTCAATTTTATTTAATTCTTTATTTTCAACCATTTATTTTGCTTTGGGGTCTAATCATCAAATTTTTATGTATTTTTTGATTATAAAACAGGTGTTTAATTATCAAGGATCATAGATATAAATTAACAGTGACAGAATCAATTTAAAGTGATATTAAAAAGATTTTTTTTTCAAATAGAAATAAATTTATTTTTCTTCAATATTAATGCAAGGTTTTAAAGCTTCTAAAAGGTTTTAAAGCTTCTAAAAGGTACTCTTCATATATAAGGTCCTCAAATAATATTCGTTCCTCAATGATAGTGACTTTATGCACCTTCATCATCTAATCTTCATAACTATAAAAAAACTGCTAAAATGACATTTATAAATAATGTTTACAATTTTTAAAAGATAAATGCTAACTATAACAAAAACACCCCAATTATTCTATTCTCTCAATTTATGCTATGTTTGATTTGGCGTTTGAAATTATAAAATCACGTCTATTCAAAAGTTATTTTCTGTAGCTGCATCTGTTTTTTTTCTTCAATTTTGTCTCACTCAATTTCATTTTTTTTCCAATTTTGTTTCACTCAATTTCTTGGCTGATCCAAACTCTCTCCTCAATAATCTTTCTCTAAAACTTATTTTTTTTATTGTGTTTTGTTTTCATTTGTTTAAAAGAATTTGCCAATTGTATGATGATGGTTAATAAATGAATTTTTTAAATGAAGTTTTTGATGGTTCATAATCTTCTTTTCATCAATATATTTTTGCTAATGGAACTCAAAACTTGTTGGTTTGTGGTTGATGATGGTGTTTTGTTAAAATTTGCAGCTCTAGTAGTTTGCGTTTACTTCATTTTCCTTTACCTTTGAACCTTGAAAGAACAATCTATTTTATATGATTATGAAATTTTATAGCTATTTCAATTATCTGCAATTAACATGTGACAATTTTTTATGTTAGCGTGCAACTATCTGAGATAAGAAATATTGGAATATGTTTCATCATGTTTTTGAAAAAGTCATTCTCGATGTATACACTCTAAATTCATAGATATAATAAGATATGTACATAATAATATTAAGATAGATTAGAGAGTACGTTAAAAGATTTCTTTTTAAATAAATTAGATTAAGATTCGTGCGATGCACGGTTGTGAATTAGTTTTTATTAATAACATTTACATGATTTGGATTCGCACATCTCTTTTAATTTTAAAATTGTGAAAAATATATTTAATTGGAGTGATTATTGTGATATTAGAATATTTATCTCAAAATGAATAAGAAATATTAATTATGATTTACATTAATTCTGTTTTTATTTTCCACCTTTCTAGGATATGTCTGTTACTCTATTAACGACTGTATAATGTGATTTCCATCATTGTATAAATTAGACTTAATAATACTTTTGATCCTCGTGTTTTGACCAACTCACGAAACCGGTCCTTCCATTTTAAAACAGAACAAAACAGTCCCTAAACTATATTATTGGTTGCAATGTTAGTCGTAATCCCCATTTCCCCTACAAAAACATTGATGTGTCCAAATTTTAAGTGATGTGGCATAATCTTCACTTACGTGGCAAAGCATATTTAGAAATTTAAATTATTAATTCATCAAATTAATTTTTAAAATAAGACAAAAATAATAAAATCATTTTCATAAATCAAATATAATCTCTTCCATCCCAAATAGAACGCCTTGCCTTCTTCTTCGTATTGTTCTTCATATTTTTCTTCGCCTTTCCATCTTCCATCAAATCGACCATGGTAGCGAAAGAGAAACCGAAATACTGTTTCAAGTATGTAACTTGTGTATTCAATTAGTTTTTATTGCTCAAAAGTTACTTTGTTGCCTAAAAGTCTTATTAATTAGAGTTTTTTGTTTGTTGTGGTTGAGATATGCATAGGCCAAGTGATGACCAAAAGTTGAAGTTACATATCAACCATGGGGGTAGATTTGTATCTTTCCCTGTCAAAGTGTATGTGAAGGGTCTAGTTTATGAGATGGAAGAAGCTTTTGACATTGATTGGGGGAACTATGAAGACATTAAAAAGGAAGTGCTTAATGTTGGGTATACGAATTTCAAGTGCTGTGATACCAACATCCAAAGCTATCATTTCAGCATCGACTTAAGCCTCTAAACACTGATGGTGATCTTTTGGAGCTTGTTGCAGATGCTAAAGGATATAATTAAGTACCTCTTTATGTTGAACATGAAGTTGATATTCCTGATATAGTTGAAATTGGTTATAAACACTAGTGCAGAAATGACTTTTTACATCGGGTAAAATTGACTTTTTACATCGGTTTTGGATCCGATGTAAAGTCAGGTGATATAGTAAATCAGGGACTTTTTACATCGGTTCTGGGACCGATGTAAAAAGTCCCTTTTTTACATCGGTTATAATATCAGAACCGATGTAATAACCTGTTATTATGCACATTTTTTAAAAAATTGATCCAGTTTTTTACATTGGTTGAAAGTAATACCCGATGTAAAAAGTACCCTTTTTACATCGGTTATAATATATGAACCGATGTAAAAAACAATTATTATGCACATTTTTTTAAAAAATTGATCCAGTTTTTTACATCGGTTGGAAGTAATACCCGATGTAAAAAGTCCCCAGTGACGCGACTTTTTACATCGGGTATTACTTCCAACCGATGTAAAAAGTCCCTTATTGAAAGTTTTTACATCAGTTTTACTAATAACCGATGTAAAATGTATGAAATTTTTTTGGAATAGATTATTTATTTTCTGGGTTTCCCTATACAAATATAATTTGTACCCATTTTTTCATATTTTTCCAATATCAAACAGACTATATTTATGTCGCTATATAGATTTCATAGCTTTCCAACATCACATTTAGGACGATGTTTTCATATTTTTCACAACAAACTTACAAATTGAACAAACTTACAATTACAAACTTGTATTGCAAACTTGTATTGTATTACAACATACAAACTTACAATTACAAATTCTTAACAAAATATAAAACAATATTCAACTATTTATAAGTCTTTTTCAAAACTTACAATTACATAATATTCACAAAATATACATATACTAAAATATTCAACTATTTCTAAGTTTCCAAACTTGAATTACCAATATAAAATCTTCGGTAGACAACACCAAAATCATATTGCCTGACAATAAATAATAACAATTAACATCAGCAAAAAAATCAAGAAACTCAACACATGAGCAAAAACCACATGTATTGTGCAAAAACCACAACTTATACAATTCTATAAAACTCACCAGCTAAACTTAAGTTCCATGTAAGTCAAAGAAACATTTTGCCCAACGAATTCGCAAATCATACAAATCATCTGGTGTTAATTCTGTTGGGTCATCAAATACCTATAATACATAAATATAACAATATAGAGTTATTTTTTAAAAATTCATATTAAGTCGAAAAACAAAAAGTAAAGAACAAAGTAAAGTTATTTTTAGTACCTGCATCCAATTCTCGGTTATATTAGCAGAGACAATATCCAACATATTTTTCATCACATAGTATCCACAATCATTAGAGTTATGTTGTTGCCTTGTCTACAATTGAATGACATAATTAGTGAATATTTATCGTATATATTTAACTATAGAATTATAATTTACATCACACTTACATTGGGATGAAGCCATGTAGCCTTTTTTCTATTTCCATTTGCCATTTGATGAATCCCAAAAGAACTAATACAGAAAGATATAAACATCACATAACTAAATATACTCGCCAATGAAAAATCACATAACTATTAGTTGTCAATGAAAGTCATATGAAAGATAAACTTACTTTGTAATAATTTTCTTCGTGTTCTGGTCAATTTCCCGATGAAGTGAACAAAATACGACAACTAAATTGTCTCTTGGACACATGACTATTAATTGCCAATGTCTCCTGTACGTGTGTGTGGAAACAGAAAAGTCGCATAAAATATATATGTTATCAAAATCAAAATTAAATAACATAAAACACAATTTCATAAAAATTCTTACCCATGAATTAATGGTAGTAAGTGGCACGCTCTGTTTTCATCACGTAACTTTTCTAGCACGTAAGTTTTAACATCTTCTTGAGATTTCGCTGCATTATCATTATAAATACACCTAGCAGGGTCCATAAATCCATATAATTCTGAAACGGAATTCTCAAGACAAACACGATGAATATACCTGAATAGTTTTAAAATTAACATTAGAATCAAAGTGATGAGAGATATAACATATTAATAGAGATTGACTTTAATAAAACAATAAAATTTACTTACGTGCACCAAATTTGAAGAATAGACACGTCAAGCCAATGACCTAAACCCACCAATAACTCTCTGATACATTTAGCTGAAACATAAAAATTAGAGACACTCGCACAATGACTTAATTGTATTGCCAAATGGTTATCATCCAATTTCAAAACCATGAGTAACAATCTCTAAACATCATCAACTTCCACGTCTTTTGTGCTCTCTTTTGTGCTTCCCTTTGCAGCTGAACAACTTCCTTTTCCGCTTCCATCAATAATTTCCAATTTTTGAATGCATTTAATATCACCTGTGCTTTGTGATAAACCCATAGACTTAAGTGTCTCCATTAATGATTGCTGAAACATCTTACGCTCTTCAACCAACTTTTCTTCAAGTTCAGCTCTAAGTTTTGTTTCCAATATTGCAAGTTGTTCATTTACGTCGATATGTTGACTTTTTCTTCCAAAGTAAGTGCTTTGTTTATGGTGTTTTCCAACACCACGGACACGACCTCCATGCTCAGATGTTCCAATGGCTAATGATAAGATATCGTTACGTCCATCTGGAACAATTGCACCTTTTTCAGCTTCTTGAACAAGAGAATCCTACAAAATGCAAAAACATCAATTAATCAATCACAAATATAATTATACTTTGTAATAATTTTTCGTTGTTTACTTACAATTTTTTGGGCAACCTCTTGTGTAGATTTTGATGTGTATTCTCCTCCTTTCTTTTGTCGTGCTCTCTTCCATAACTCATGGCGTGATGGTGGAGATTGACTATCATTATCATCTAATGTGGAATTATCTCTCGATGATGACTTTTCTTTCATAATTTTCTCCTCAAGTAAGCGATACCCTCCACGAGACAATACATGTGGGTATAAATTCTTGGCCACATTATCCTTACCCTTCTGACTTTTTTCCTATTATAAACTCAAACAAATAATTAATCACTAAATATAATAAAAATGTTATGCACACAAAAATATATAACTCCTACTAACCTTAAATTCAGGGGTATCTCGAATCTTGAGAAACTCTTTCCAGGCGTCTTCTGTAATAAAGTTATACTTGACATATGGAGGAGGATCATTTTCTATGGGATGATGAATATATCTATCTGTGAGTTGTGTCTTAAAACCTCTCCATCGCTCTCCCGCATATTTAATCCATTCTTTCTTCAACCTATCATTCTTTGGATCTTTACATTCTGGAATAGTAAAATGAGCCTACAAATGTAGTATATGTCATATGTTGTTAATTAGTATATGATTATAAAATATAATAAAGTATTGTATTTAAAATACCTGAATATCAGTCCAAATAGCATCTTTTACGCCTTCATCTACTTCTTTCCAATCATTTTTCACAATGCTACAATACTGTCGAGCAAGAGATGCTATATAACTCTTGAAATTTGTAGCATTTTTACCAACACCAATACATTCATAGGTTCTTGCATTAAACTCGACCTTTATCTTTTCACCTGTTTGATGAACTTTGTCAATTTGTGTCATTAAAGTGGGACCTCTAACTCTTCTTTTATTGGGGTTTGAATCACCCATGTATCTGTTTACACAAAACAAAAATAATTAGAAATAATATTAATCACAAAATAAAAACAATTAGAAATAAAATTAAGCACAAAATAAAAACAATTAGAAAATAAAGTAACATGGAATTAACTTATACAAAAAATCTTACTAGTCCTCCCATATCCCTTCTTCATGGTCCATGCGAATAGCATGCACATCATCCCCTTCATTTTCTTCAGTGAATGTAGTCACATTTGTTGAGAAAGGATGAGTTTCAGAAATATCAAGGTTCTCATTATGATTTTCGTCACTATCATGGACCTTTCCTTGTAAAACCACTGACCACTTTTTATTAGAAGGATCTGTGACATAAAACACTTGTTTTGCTTGAGATGCCATGATGAATGGTTCGTTCGCATAAGCTAACTTGCTAAGATCAACCAGTGTAACTCCAAATTCATCGATTCTGACACCACTGTTGATATCAATCCATTTGCATTTAAATACAGGAACTTTAAACACAACATAATTAACTTCCCAAATCTCTTCAATCACCCCAAAGTACGGTGTAGATGCCATAACCGGGTTTTTATCTTTAGCACTAGAGAAGTGCATGGACTCGGCCACAATCATTACCCCACTATTTTGCGTGGTACTACGGTCATCCTTTGACTTTGTATAAAAAGAGGTCTTATTAATATCATATCCACTCCAAGTTATTAGGTTACATTTAGGCCCATAAGACAACCACTTAATTGTATTAGAAACACTATCTTCATTAGCAATTCTTTCTTTAAACCACTCAGTGAAACTCTTATTATGCTCTTTTAACAACCCTCTTTCATTCATCTTGGGGTACTTTTTCTTTACGATGCTTTTGTGAGCAGATAAGTAAGGTTGAACTTCATCTATGTTATTCAATATATACAAATGCGCTTGAACAACCACATCAATACTTAAGCTCTTGACTTTTAAACCTTGTGTACCCACACCCTCATATCTTCCATCATGACGAGACTTAGGAACCCCTACAACATCCACTCCTGACAAATAGTTAGAACAAAACTCAATTGCTTCTTCTGCAATGTACCTCTCAATAATCGATGCTTCCGGACGGTGTGGGTTTTTTGTATACCCTTTTAGAATCTTCATGTATCGCTCTATTGGATACATCCACCGTAAAAAAACTGGACCACATAATCTAATCTCCCTTACTAGATGAACAATCAAGTGAACCATAATGTCAAAAAATGAAGGAGGAAAATACATCTCTAATTGGCACAAGATAACTGCAGCCTCATTTTCCAAATCGTCTAACTTTAGTGGATCAATGGTTTTACAACAAATTGCATTGAAAAATAAGCATAACCTAGTTATGGTCTTCCTTACGTTGTTAGGCAATATCCCACGAATAGCCAATGGTAGTAGTTGTTGCATTAAGACATGACAGTCGTGAGATTTTAAGCCAACTAATTTAAAATCTTTAACTGATACAAGCCTCTTGACATTTGATGAGTAACCATGCGACACTTTGATACTTTGTAAACACTCACAAAAACTTGTTTTCTCTTTTTTAGACAAAGTGTAGCAGGCAGGAGGCAAATATGTCTTGTTACCTATATATTGTGGGGTTAACTCTTCTCGTATACCCATCAAACCCAAATCCAGACGAGCATTAATACCATCTTTTGTCTTGCCTTGAATGTTGAGAAGTGTTCCGATTACACTATCGCATACATTTTTCTCCACATGCATCACATCAATACAATGTCTTACATCAAGACTAGACCAATATGGAAGATCGAATAAAATCGATCTCTTTTTCCATACATTTTTCACAGTAGATCGTTTTTGGTACTTTCCAAAGATAACATCAAGTCCCTGTTGTCGCTGATAAACTTCCTCTCCAGACAAGGGCTTTGGAGCAACACCATGCTCTTGTTCCCCATTGAAAGCTTTCCGCAATCTACGATATGGATGATAACGTTTTAGAAATTTTCGATGCCCGAGATAAACGGTCTTCTTTCCTTTTTCAAGCTGATGGTAACAAGTGTCTTTTTCACATATAGGACATGCATTATGCCCTTTAACTTTATACCCAGACAAATTACCATATGCCGGAAAATCATTGATGGTGCAAAACAACATGGCACGCATATTGAACTGTTCTCCAGAATACGCATCAAAAACATCCACCCCTTCATCCCACAACACTCTTAAATCATCAATCAGTGGACTTAGATAAACGTCTATGTCATTTCCTGGTTGTTTTGGGCCCGATATCATCATCGATAACATAATATATTTACGCTTCATGCACAGCCTAGGAGATAGGTTGTAAATCATCAAGAGAACAGGCCAAGAACTATGGTTAGTACTCAGATTACCGAACGGATTCATTCCATCAGTAGCAAGTCCAAGTCTAAGGTTTCTCGACTCTTTGCCAAAATTTGGAAACAAAGAATCTATTTTCTTCCATTGCAAAGAATCAGCTACATGACGAATTTGTCCATCATATTTTCTTTCTTCTGCATGCCATCTAAGATTCTTTGCGTCATCTGCATTGGCGAATAATCTCTTGAACCTTGAAATTATTGGTAGGTACCATACCACTTTCGCAGGAGGACCCTTTTTTACCACCTCATCATCAATTAACTCACCATCTTTCTTTTTGTAGCGTGAAGCCTTACACTTTGGACAATGATTATACTTTTCATACTCTTTTCTGTATAATATGCAATCATTAGGGCATGCGTGTATCTTTTCATACTCCAAACCCATTGGACACAATATTTTCTTCGCCTCGTAATAACGACTTGGCATTACATTACCTTCTGGAAGCATTTCGGTCAACAATTCAAGTAACTCGGTAAAACTTTTGTCAGTCCACCCATTCTTTGCCTTCAGATTAAATAATTTTAACACGGCTGACAGACGTGTAAATTTTTTGCATCCCGGGTACAATGGTTTATCCTTGTCATTGCATATAGTATCATACGTATGTGCCCTCTTAAACGAATCTTGTCCAATATCACGCATCATGTCTTCTAGATGATCATCCATTTCTACACTAACACCATCTCTTTGAGACACGTTTGACTTTGCTACTACTTCACCGTGCCATATCCATTTTGTATAACTTTGACAAATCCCTACACAAATTAGATGATCCATGATTTCTTTCTTACTACGTTTTGGTTCTTTATTTGCACAACGAATACATGGACAGAGAAAAAGCGTAGGAAGACTTTTGTCAGCATTACTTTCAGCAAACTGTAGAAATTCCATCACTCCATGTTCGTACTCGTCACTTAATCGATTAGCTCTCATCCAACTACGATCCATAACTATGTTCACACGGAGGAAGGTCTGACGAACGGTGTGTCCGCGGCTGTGCTACTTCACGGAGATTCCGAGATTGCAAGTTGCGCTGCTTCGCGGAGAAAGACAAATAGAATCAAATTTCAATGGCAAGGTGATAACTCTATTAACAATTTATTACTAATTGTTATTATTTTTACACTTTGCACCACTAATACATAACTGATTCTCACTGGTTTCCTTTTCTAATAATTTCAAAACGATCACCATATATTCAATTTTTGTCTCAGAACCTGTAAATACTTAATAATATAACAATCTTCATGTTTCACTCTTCACCATCATGATCATGAAATTTCACACTGCACAAACACTAACATACACCATATTTTCTTGAAACAAGTAGCTTGTTGCATTAGTTAAAGTTACTAAGTTTAGTATCTATAAACATGTATAACTTTATCTTAAGGAAGAACCATAGAAATTTAAACTATCGTATACTAGCCAACTGCATAATATTGATATGTAATGTAACATAGCGTAAATGCATAAAAATGCTGAAATTGTAATGAAAAAGAAAATGCAAAAAAAAAAAGAAATAGAATTAGAACGAACCCCAGAATGATTTGCAGAATGATTTGCAGAAGACGGGACTGATGAATCGGCGACGAGGAAGCAATAGAATGGGTGTTGGAGGCGGTATGCGTCGCGGAAGTGGTGTTGGCGGCGACGGTGTAGGCAGCGACAACTATTTAAAATTGTTATCGCAAAATAAAAATTGATTAAAACATGAACAAACCCCCACAAGCAAGAATAACATATTAACATGATAATGACATTGAAACTTCAACCAAATTAAAATCAAGTGAACATATTATTAAAATCTCATTCAAATTTAAAACAAGCGAAAAAACAACCTCGCAACACGATCACAAGCACATTGACAAATCGAAACTCCATTATCAACTTCAAAATACCGATGTCAAACTATAATTATCATATCATCAAAGTTTATCTTTCGATTCCAAACCAAAAATCTCACAAATATATGAATAGAAATGAAATGTATGATCAGAAATGCAGCAAAACTTCCACTGTCAAACCAACAGAATATCAGCTATTCTCGCTCGAAAATATCAGACTCAAACAGCATATCTAACTTGTTTCCCAGAACAGAAACACAATTTAAACAAATTACTACACTGATGAAAGGAAATCGAGATTTACCGATAATGACGAAATCGCTGTGATGCAAAGGAGTTTGCGACTGAAATCGACGCGGCGAACTGAACTGAAATCGCTTTACTAGCTGAGATGTCGCGAAGCAAATGAACAGTAGGCGGAGGAAAATGGGTCGGAATCGGCGAATGGTAGGCGGAGGGATGAACGTCGCGCGAAAAAGGGTCGAAAATGGGTCGGCGGCGAACGTGACCAGTAGGCGGCGAATCGTCGGCGAAAGCGGGTCGTGACAGTCGGCGAAAGCGGGTCGTGACAGTAGGCGGAGGAAAATCGTTGAAAATGGGTCGTGACAGTCGAAAATGGGTCGGCGAAAATGGGAGGGATGAAGCGGCGGTCGGCGAAAATGGGTCGGAAAATGGCAAATGAACAGTTTTCTGGAATAAAAGAAAATTCTGTTTAGAACTTTTTACATCGGTGGAATATTTGACCGATATAAGGGGAAGGCTTTTACATCGGTGGAAACTTCCACCGATATAATAGGTCTTTTTTTTTTTTTAAATAATGCTTAGGCTTTTACATCGGTGGAAACTTCCACCGATTTAATAGGTTTTTTTTTTTTTTTAAATAATTCTTAGGCTTTTACATCGGTGGGATACTTGACCGATATAATAGGTTTTTTTTTTTTTTAAAATGATTCTTAGGCTTTTACATCGGTGGAATAATTCACCGATATAATAGGTTTTTTTTTTTTAAATAATGCTTAGGCTTTTACATCGGTGGGAACTTCCACCGATTTAATAGGTTTTTTTTTTTTTTAAATAATTCTTAGGCTTTTACATCGGTGGGATACTTGACCGATATAATAGGTTTTTTTTTTTTTAAAAATGATTCTTAGGCTTTTACATCGGTGGAATAATTCACCGATATAATAGGTTTTTTTTTTATTTTAAATAATGCTTAGGCTTTTACATCGGTGGGAACTTCCACCGATTTAATATGTTTTTTTTTTTAAAATGATTCTTAGGCTTTTACATCGGTGGAATATGTCACCGATATAATAGGTTTTTTTTTTTTAAATAATGCTTAGGCTTTTACATCGGTGGGAACTTCCACCGATTTAATATGTTTTTTTTTTCCACGTTTTTATTAATTTTCAATATAATTTATATATTAATTCAAAGAATCATTTTTTACATCGGTTTGTCTTTAGACCGATGTAATAGCTTTCTTATATTTTTTTTAACTTTTTTGTCACCTTTTTTCTTATTTACAAAAATGCCACCGTGTTTTTTTTCTGGAAATCTTTTACATCGGTGGATGAGATTACCCGATGTAATAGGTGACGAAAAAAATTTTTTCCCTTATTTTTTATATCATTGGAAATAAATACCTGATGTAAAAAGTTTGTTAACTGTATTTTTTACATCACCTATTTTGATACCCGATGTAAAAACCTTTTCTCAAATGTCCTTTTTTTAGTAGTGAAAGGACCTTTGGACGATGATATTAGGAATGATGAAGCTGGATGCAATTCTGATGTTGAAGAAGTTGTTATGGAGGAGGTTGGAGGTGAGAAGATTATGGCTCAAACCTAGTGGATTGGCTGATGAGGAATTTCTTAGGTGGAATGTTCGGCTCAACCTTTTTCAAGCATATAGGGCAAAGAAGAGAGAAATAAAGTTGATAGAAAGTTCTAGTAGTGAGCCATATGCACACTTAAGGAGTTATGCTGAAGAACTCAGAAGGTAAAATCTTAATTGCATAATAACCAAATGTGGGATATATGAAGTAGGACCTGTCTTTGAGAGGATTTATATTTTCCTGGAAGGTTGTAAGGCTGCTTTTGCTCACACATGTAGACCATTAATTGGATTGGATGCTTGCTTCTTAAAAGGAGAACATGGTGGTCAGCTCATAGCAGCTGTAGGCAAGGATGAAAACAACTAGATGATACCTATTGCATATGTTGTGGTTGAATCTGAAATAAGATATTCTTGGAAGTGGTTTGTTGAATTATTATTAGAAGATCTTAACCAACTTATCCCTGGATAATATTCATTTATATCTGACTAGCAAAAGATATGTGTATTTCTGTCTTTATGTGAAAGATACCTGTGTATTTCTGACCAGCAATATTCATTTATATCTTATGTGTATTTGCTGCCTATATATGTAACAACAATTGATTTTATATGTCAGAGAATTGTGGAGGTAATTAAAGGACTAGGTGAGAATGTAAAGTACAAGTTATGTGTTGAGAATCTTTATGGAAATTTGAAGAAAAGATTCCCAGGAGCTGCTATGAAGGAGCTGTTGTGGACAACTGTAAGAGCTACTACTGTACTAGATTAGAACCATTCTATGGAAAAAATGAAAGGAATAAATCAAGATGTTTACACTGAGATGGCCAAGGTTCAACCTGAACAATCGATAAGATTAGCTTTTAGCACTACACTCAGAGTGATTTACAGGTCAACAATATGTGTGAGGCTTTCAACATGGCAATTCTTGATATTAGGGAAAAACCAATAATCTATTTACTTAAGGGTATAAAGCATTATATAATGGTTGGGATTGTGAAGCAAAGGCAGATGCTTGAAAGGCACAATGGTGATATATGTCCTAAGATCCTGGTTTTAATTGAAAGTTATAAAAGGTTTGTAGGGGGATAGAAGGAAACATGGCATGGTGATGGGGACATGGCTAAGTTTGGTGTTTCTAATGAAAAAGATACATATGTTCTGGATCTGAATGCAAAGTCTTGTGCTTGTCGTAAGTGGGACCTAACTGGTATACCTTATGAACATGCTATTATCTGCATTTGGCACAATGGTTTGGAGGTTGAAACTTTTGTGTCATCTTACTATAGGTATGTGTATGTCTATAGTTTTGTGGCATATTAATATCTGGTTGGGTGCTGATATGTTAAAGAACAAATTATAGTTTATTGACACATCGACGACCGCAATCAGTTTCGATCGAAGATTGTATTACTTCTAAACTAAATTAAAATCAAAACTAAATCGAACTCACGTAACTAACGAAACCTAAATTCCTATATCAAACCTTTAATCTATTTATCATTGATATTAAATTCTCTTACTATTTTGTAATGCTTTAATTGAATATGAGAGAGAGGATCAAATTGGTACGAGGGTTTTGCAAACAATAAGATTGAGAGAAACCCTAACTATAAAAAAAAAATATAAAGAAGGATAACCTAACCTTAGTGAGGAAAATGACCGGGGAGTAATCCAAGATTATTGTTAACAACAAACCGGGGTGAAATTTCGACAAGCAGAATCGGTGGTCGAAGCAAGTAAGTTGTGAGAAAGCAGGTTGTGTTGTGTGGAGGAGAATCGATGGAATGTTACACTGAAGGGTTTTTTTCTCTATATCTTTTTTAATTTAGTCTATATATCTATAAATATGTTATATAATTATTTCTTATAATTATCTTTTATATATATATATATATATATATATATATATATATATATATATATATATATATATATATATATATATATATATATATATATATATATATATATATATATATATATATATTACTATAATTAATAATTAATAAAAGTTAAAAACAAAATAAAAGAAATTTATTTATTCTTAAAATTGCGCCAATATTTGTAAAATAATATCTAACGTCAAAATATTTTATGTAATAAATCTTAATTAAAATAGAAAAGAAGAGTAAAAATTAGAATAAAGATGCGCTAATATTACCAAATTACTTTAACATTTTTTTCCATTAAATAGAGAATATCAATTTTTATATCAATTTGAGGGGAATTTTGAAACACCTTTCAAAATAACTGTCGCAATCAAGAGCATTTTTTATAGTGATCTACTAAAGACTATGACAATTCCTGTCTTTGTAAGGGTAACACACCGGTACTTTTTGATAAATACAGATAGATACATCAATATTATAATGTGAAACTTAACATAAGATACCTTTGAAAAATTCTTATAATATTTGTATAATAAAATTTACTATTAGATTGAAAATTACTATTATATAAATCATGTCCATAAAATATAACACTAACTAGACATTATTTCATATGTTAATTTGAAATATTAAAATTAACATGTTATGAAGCTTTATCAAACATATTGATTTTTTTTCATCTTATTTACATATCAAATAATTATTGATAAATATATATTTTTATAAAGATAATCTATATGATAGTAGATTTCAATTCAATGATGAATTTTATTATATAAATATATAGTAAAAAGTATTAAATGTATCATAATATTAAGTTAAGTATTGTAGTATCATTTGATCTGAATCCTATGATAAAAAACAATACTTCAAATTTGTATATGATGATAGATATTTAACTATTTAGTCTTTACAAGAATCTAAATCTTGGTGTTGTACCACAAGGAGAAGAGAGGGACTGTAAGAGTAAAATTGATGATATAGAGAGCAGGGACAGAGAAAGAAGGCAAGGAGTGAAGGCGCAACTCAAACTAGGATTATGATTATTGGATCCTTAAATATCAGGGGAGGAGGTAGCATGTTAAAGAGAAAGAAGATTAACCAGATAATTCGTCAAGGTAAAGTTGATATTTTCTTAATCCAAGAATCTAAATTGGGCGTTGTTGATAGATATGTGGCTAGTAGTTTTTGGAATTATGAAAAGGTTGGCAGATCCTATTCCAAATCCAGGGGTCTCTCAGGTGGTTTAGTTATTCTATGGAGGGAGGATTTGTGTGACGTCATTCTTAGTTTCATTGGATATGGTTTTATTGGGATCAAACTGAGTTGGAAGGGGGAGTCTATTACATTGTTAATATTTATTCACATTGTGTGTTGCATTTGAAGAAAATACTATGGGGGGAGTTACTGGTGTTAAGAACTAAGTACATTGACAACGAATGGATTATGGGAGGAGATTTTAATTCAACAAAGATTTAAATGGAGAGGTGATCAGTTCATTTTGATGCATATTCCTCTATATTTATACTTATTCATTTCTATGTTTTAGTTTGGTTATTTTTCCTTTTTATTGTATTTTTATAATTTATTTTATTTTTGCACTTATTTATTTTTTTCACTTTATTTTCAGCTTTAGCAGCTTTCGCAAATAAATTCATAAGTTGAGCTTCAGGAGTCGGAATTAGGCGTGCTACTAGTCTTTGGAAAGCTAAGAGAAAGAGCTACGATTTTCATTCAGAAGTCGAGAGCTGAATCGGACTGTAGCAGGGCCAGAAGTTTCGTTGAAGTTGCAGCTTTAGAAATATTTCTTGTTTTGGGTCATTTGTAATGGGCTTGGATTATATTTTCGATCCAGTTGGGTTATGAACCAAATCCTTGTCCTTGCTATACCTAACAGCCTCTATAATAATTTCTTTTTTTTACCTTTGATTATTCAGAAAAATTACGTTTCAGCAGATTGACATTTCAGCTTATTTTGATAATCACTTATTTCGTGTTATAAATCGATCCTAAAACCAACCGCCCATTCGATTTCTATTAGTTAATAATAAAATAAAGAATCCTTGTAAGAACTATATTCGAGTTACAGTTGTCTCTATATTACCGTTTCACAAAAACACTCGTTTTGATCCGCGCATGACAGCGGATCAAATTGGCGCCGTGGCCGGGGATTCTTGTTGTTATTAATTAATATTTTAGGCATAGGTAATGTTCTTGTTTTTTTTCTTTCTTGTTTTTTTTTGTTGTGTTTATTGATTTTCAGGGTTGCAATTTCGGTTGCAGTACAGTTTTTCAGCCTACCAGGTAAGGTTGAAACCTACTGTTTCAATTTACTCCTAATTTTTTCATGAAGTTCCGAAAAAAATTGACGAACATTACTCCCTTAGAATAAAATTCTAAAATATTTCGGTCCTCAAAATAGCAAATTCATCTTTTTTCTATTTTTAATGAACTTTTTATTGTTTTCATAGAGTCGAAAAAAATCAAAAAAAATCCCAAATTATCTTTTTGAGTTATTAGATTAATTTTAGTGTTATTTTATTTTTTCGAATTTTATTTTTTTAATTTTCCTCATTGTGTTTGTTTCTGATTCTTAGGGACATTGTTGGCATTTTGAGCATTGTGTTTGTTGATTTGTTTTAGTCCTGGCTACAAGGTCTTGTTGTTCCAAACTTGTTGCTTTTGATCCTGAAGTAGAAAGAACCTCGCACACACGACGTAGAAAAGTACTGGTTACCACTAGCACACCACCCACAATTGAGTCTGACTCTGAGTTCGAATATTTGCACCACTTGTTTGCTTCAGATTCTGAACTTGTTATTGATATTTTTATTATGATCTGCTAAGGTTAGATTAAGTCTCTTTCAACTCCATATTCTAAGTAAAAATAATAATATTTTGTTTCCTTTGCATTCTTGGTTGATGATAGAATTGTTTTTATTTTGAGGTTTTGTTTTTTTTTATTTTTAATAATTACAATAATTTGTAATTAAAAAATAAATAAAATAATTAAATTTTTATTTTTACATAACATAATAATTAAATTTAAAAGTAAACATGTGATTTTTCTTTCAAATATAAATATACATGTGTATGAGCGCACGTGCGCGCGCATATATATATATATATATATATATATATATATATATATATATATATATATATATATATATATATATATATATATATATATATATATATATATATATATATATATATATATATATATATATATATATATAACTATTGAATAAATAATTTATATTTTCAAATATAAACATGCACAGTTATGTGTTTTTCTAAAGGAGAATATAAATTAATATATAAACATAATACATAGAGTTTGCTTAACAAAAAAATTATGTTAGTTTAACCACTATCAACAAATAAAATGCTATTGATGGTTCACTATTGTCTTCAACGACACTAGCATACAATCATGATTAACATTTCTTTTACTAGATCATAACAATTAACAATTGAAATGTGTAATATTTATAAATTATTATTAAAGAACCAACATAGAAAGGAAATAAACATACTCTCAAGTACTCAACATAAAGCATAGAGGGACTGAACATCAAACATAAAGGATTATTAAATATTTGTGGAAATTCTTGCTACAAGTCTTCATGGCCTGGCCAGTGTTATAATATCATATTCATCATCATCATCAAGTTGTGCCTATAATTTGTAAAATACAAATTAATATTATATATATATGAATCTAAAAATGAATCACCATGCAAAACTTATCATCAATAAACCAGTGAATCTAAGTGATTTCAAGTTAACTTAGAGGTTCATAAATTTTCTACACACAAAAACAAATTATTAAACATTATATTTTGATAATACCTATTAAAATGTTTTCTAAATTAATTTAATTGTTTACAAAATCTCACTACACGATATATAACATCCCTCTTTTTAATTTTGACATATTTTTGAGAATCAAGTTTTTGAGTAAAAACAAAATTCTTAGTAAAACAAAAATAGAAAAACACATTAGTTTTTGCATGATCTCTTTTAGTTTTGATAAACAATTATATTTTGATAACTAATGTAACCATTTTTTTCTTTTTTAGAACAATGAGAAAGTGTTGAACATTTGATAGTGATGGGTTTATTTATAGGAGTTTTAGCTTTAGTAGTTATTGTATCATTTATTTTTTGGGTAATTAAGGAGTGGCGAGCAAGAAATGCTCACTGAGTAAAAAATCCTCGTCGAGCAGCAAAAAGTGCTCAACGATCAGCATTAGAGGTAGACCGTCAATTGATGCAAGAGATGGTTGATGTTTCAACATATGATTCGATTCACCATCTTTCACTTCATCAAGAGACGTGTGCGATAGGTAAAAAAGACATTGTACATAGATGCACAATCCATGGTCTACCTTGTTAAAATGTCTTATGTGAGACATGTTTAACTCAGAACATATCAACGATATAGATTGTCCAATGTCCTGTTTGTAGGGAAAAATTTAGAGAGGGTAAAATGCTTGTAAAATATATAAATTAATAAATTTAGTGTATTAGTTATTTTCTCTTTTGTTGTATGTATTTAAATTTTAGATTTATGTTTTTATGGTATTTAAAATATGTTTTAAAATAAAACTCTTTATTTTTATTTTTTTTTATATTTTTTAAAATTTGTAATTCTTCATGAGAATATAATGAAATTATAAAATTTGATTTTAATATGTAAATAGTAATGAACATAAATAAGTAAACATGGAGATTTGATTGATTAATATTACAACTTAAACAAATTATTATCAAAGTTAAAAAAAGTACATAAAAAAAGCACGCTTTTTTATTTATAATTTAAAAATGTTAAAATTTTGATCAAATACTTTACAAAAAGTTTTATTTCAAAGGGTGGGTTATGGAGTGAACTATTTTAATTAACCCAATCAAGCATGTACACATGTATTAACATCACAAACCCCGCTTCTTTGGTTTATATAAATGGTAGACCAAAAAAGAAAAGTAAAAATGTAGCATTTGTGTCCAACACTAAAGAGAATGAAGATCAAGATGAAAAAGACACTGAGAAAAGCCTATCAAATACTATAGTTTATATTAAGAGGAAATTTAACCTCGCCTTAAAAAATTTTGGATAAAAATTGAAGGACTAATTTATCAGGAAATAAGTCTGATTCACGTCCCTCAAACAAAAGAAAGCATAATCAACATCCAGCAAAGGCAAAAGAGCTTAATGCTATGAATATGAAGGATTTGATCACATAAAAACTGCATGTCCTACTTTTCTCATGAAATGGAGGAAGGATTTTTTCTATCTTTTGGTCTGAATTTGATAATTAAATTGGAGGAGAAGCAACTAATAATGTCATGATTCTCACTGGTAAATTTGAAATTTGCGGTGAGTCTGGAGATGAAAAGATTTTAGCAATAGAGCATGTTGAAACTTATAGAGAATTGCTCATTGAATGGAAAGAGTTTTGCAAAAGAGAACAGAAGCAAAAACACATCATAAGTACTTTTTTCCTTTAAGAGATAGAGGAACTTCTTTCACCCATCTCAGAGCTGGAAGAAAAAGTTAACTTGCTGAATTAAAAACATATTTCATGTGCACGTGGAAGAGAATTAATCAAATTAAATATTGAAATGCTAACCCTCACTTGCATTAGTTTATGGTCTACCTCTAATGTTGTTCGACTAGCATTTTTTATTTCTTGAAGCCTCATTTTCTGCTAAGTGAGTAGCTCGGCGAGCATTTCTTGCTCATCACTCTGCAATTACACAATAAATAGTTGGTACAAAAACTACTAAAACCAAAACTCCTAAAAATAACCTTATCTCTATCAAATGTCCAAGATTCACTTATCTCCAGAAAAAGTAAAAAGTATGATAGTTTATCAAAACCACATTATCAATATGCTTATCAAAACTTCAAGAATCTTCAGCAATAAACAGATTTACAGAAACTAAAATCAAGAAAAAATTTCAACATTCCAGTGATTTTGAATAACTTCATGTAGTGTGTGATTCTCTTACAATTATTAGAATGTACCACGTTACAACGAATATGTTTACTGATAAAAAATTAAAAAATACCTAAGTTGAACTATTGAGAAAATATTTTTATTGCGATCTGCTAAGGTTAGATTAAGTCTCTTTCTACTCCATATTCTAAGTAAAAATAATAATACTTTGTTTCCTTTGCATTCTTGGTTGATAATAGAATTGTTTTTTTTTGTTGAGGTTTTTATTTTTTTTATTTTTAATAATTACAATAATTTGTAATTAAAAAATAAATGAAATAATTACCTTTTTATTTTTACATAACATAATAATTAAATTTGATAGTAAACATGTGATTTTTCTTTCAAATACAAATATACATGTGTATGCGCGCACGTGCGCGCTCATATATATATATATATATATATATATAATATATATATATATATATATATATATATATATATATATATATATATATATATATATAATATATATATAGTATATATATATATATAATATATATATATATATATATATATATATATAATATATATATATATACTATATATATATATATATATATATATATATATATATATATATGAAACTATTGAATAAATAATTTTTATTTTAAAAATATAAACATACACACTTATGTGTTTTTTCTAAAGGAGAATATAAATTAATATATGAACATAATACAAAGAGTTTGCTTGACAAAAATATTATTTTAGTTTAACCACTATCAACAAATAAAATGCTATTGATGGTTCACTATTTTCTTCAATGATACTAGCATACAATCATGATTAGAATTTCTTTTACTAGATCATAATAATTATTAATTGAAATGTGTAATATTTATAAATTATTATTAAAGAACCAACATAAAAAGGAAACAAACATACTCTCAAGGACTCAACATAAAAAGGATTATTAAATATTTATGGAAAGTCTTGCTTCAAGTCTTCATGGCCTGACCAGTGTTAGAATATCATATTTATCATCATCATCATCAAATTTGTGCCTATAATTTGTAAAATACAAATTAATATTATATATATGAATCTAAAAATGAATCACCATGCAAAACTTATCATCAATAAACTAGTGAATCTAAGTGATTTCAAGTTAACTTAGAGGTTCATAAATTTTCTACACACAAAAACAAATTATTAAACATTATATTTTGATAAGACCTATTAAAATGTTTTCTAAATTAATTTAATTGTTTACAAAATCTCACTACACGATATATAACATCCCTCTTTTTAATTTTGACATATTTTTGAGAATCAAGTCTTTGAGTAAAAACAAAAGTCTTAGTAAAACAAAAATAGAAAAACCCTTTAGTTTTTGCATGATCTCTTGTAGTTTTGATTAACAATTATATTTTGATAACTAATCAAACCATTTTTTTCTTTTTTAGAACAATGAGAAAGTGTTGAACATTTGATAATGATGGATTTATTTATAGGAGTTTTAGCTTTAGTAGTTATTGTATCATTTATTTGTTGGGTAATTAAGGATTGGGCGAGCAAGAACAACTCACTGAGTAAAAAATGCTAGTCGAGCAGCAAAAAATTCTCAACGATCAGCATTAGAGGTAGACCGTCAATTGATGCAAGAGATGGTTGATGTTTCAACATATGATTTGACTCACCATCTTTCACTTCATCAAGAGACGTGTGCAATATGTAAAAAAGACTTTGTACATAGATGCACAATCCATGGTCTACCTTGTCAAAATGTCTTATGTGAGACATGTTTAACTCAGAACATATCAGCGACATAGATTGTCCAATGTCCTGTTTGTAGGGAAAAATTTAGAGAGGGTAAAATGATTGTAAAATATAATAAATTAATAAATTTAATGTATTAGTTATTTTCTCTTTTGTTGTATGTATTTAAATTTTAGATTTATGTTTTTATGGCATTTAAAATATGTTTTAAAATAAAACTCTTTATTTTTATTTTTTTTATATATTTTAAAATTTGTAATTCTTCATGAGAATATAATAAAATTATAAAATTTGATTTTAATATGTAAATAGTAATGAACATGAATAAGTAAACATGGAGATTTGATTGATTAATATTACAACTTAAACAAATTATTATCAAAGTTAAAAAAAAGTACATAAAAAAAGCACACTTTTTTATTTATAATTTAAAATGTTAAAATTTTGATCAAATACTTTAAAAAAAGTATTATTTCAAAAGGTGGGTTATGGAGTGAACTATTTTGATTAACCCAATCAAGCATGTACACATGTATTAACATCACAAACCCCGCTTCTTTGGTTTATATAAATGGTAGACCAAAAAAGAAAAGTAAAAATGTAGCATTTGTGTCCAACACTAAAGAGAATGAAGATTATGATGAAAAAGACACTGAGAAAAGCCTATCAAATACTATAGTTTATATTAAGAGTAAATGTAACCTCGCCTTAAAAAAATTTGGATAAAAATTGAAGGACTAATTTATCAGGAAAGAAGTCTGATTCACGTCCCTCAAACAAAAGAAAGATCCAGCAAAGGCAAAAGAGCTCAATGCTATGAATTTGAAGGATTTGATCACATAAAAACTGCATGTACTACTTTTCTCATGAAATGGAGAAGGATTTTTTCTATCTTTTGGTCTGAATTTGATAATTAAATTGGAGGAGAAGGAGCTAATAATGTCATGGTTTTCACTGGTAAATATGAATTTTGTGGTGAGTCTGGAGATGAAAACATTTTAGTAATAGAGCATGTTGAAACTTATAGAGAATTTCTCATTGAATGGAAAGAGTTTTGCAAAGAGAACAGAAGCAACAAGACATCATAAGTACTTTTTCCTTTAAGAGATAGAGGAACTTCTTTCAACCATCTCAGAGCTGGAACAAAAAGTTAACTTGCTGAATTAAACACATATTTCATGTGCACGTGGAAGAGAATTAATCAAATTAAATATTGAAATGATAACCCTCACTTGCATTAGTTTATGGTCTACCTTTAATGTTGTTCGACTAGCATTTTTTATTTTTTGAAGCCTCATTTTCTGCTAAGTGAGTAGCTCGGCGAGCATTTCTTGCTCATCACTCTGCAATTACACGTTAAATAGTAGGTACAAAAACTACTAAAACCAAAACTCCTAAAAATAACCTTATCTCTATCAAATGTCCAAGATTCACTTATCTCCTGAAAAAGAAAAAAAGTATGATAGTTTATCAAAACCACATTATCAATGTGTTTATCAAAATTTCAAGATTCTTCAGCAATAAACATATTTACAGAAACTAAAATCAAGAAACAATTTCAACGTTCTAGTGATTTTGAATAAATTCATGTAGTGTATGATTCTCTTACAATTATTAGAATGTACCACGTTACAACGAATATGTTTACTGATAAAAAATTAAAAAATACCTAAGTTGAACTATTGAGAAAATATTATTATTGCGATCTGCTAAGGTTAGATTAAGTCTCTTCTACTCCATATTCTAAGTAAAAATAATAATATTTTGTTTCCTTTGCATTCTTGGTCGATGATAGAATTGTTTTTTTTTTTTTGAGGTTTTTATTTTTTTTTTATTTTTAATAATTACAATAATTGGTAATTAAAAAATAAATGAAATAATTACATTTTTATTTTTACATAACGTAATAATAAAATTTGAAAGGAAACATGTGATTTTTCTTT
>CATIWC010002046.1:0-66407 GCA_948472305.1 Vicia faba | reverse complement strand
CCAACCGCTTTAATCCACTATTTGTAAGGAAGACCATCTGCTTATCCGCGCAAGTTCGTGTTTGGCAGGAAGATTAACCGCTTCTCTTCATTGTTCTTTGTTTGGTCATAAGTTAGCCTGAAACTTCATTTTTTCTTGTATATGGGGATTTGAGAGTTTAACCTACTAAAAGAACTTAAGCAGTACCAGATACTCTCAATATCAAATCTTGATGATATGACTAAGTCTTCTTGACTGAACCTCTATAAATTCTTGGTGTCTTTTCTCTTCCATTAACTTTTTATTTTCCTCACTTTTAATTTTTGCTGCTAATTTCTAAAATGTTTATTAAACTTTGAAAATAATCATAATTTTTTTTAAACCAAAGTTTTTCTAAAACCCACAATCCACCTCCCTCTTGTGTGTGGAGTCACATATTTAACAAGTAGCATCAGAGCCTAACTCCTATTCAAGTTCTAATTGTCTTAGGAAGAAGATGACTTCTAAAACCTTTTTAAACAAGAGAACTTTCCTAAACACACCTCCACCGTTTAATGGTGTTAGGTTTGAATTATGGAAAGTTAGGTTCATATTTTTATTCAAAGTATTAAATTTGAATAGTGGGAAACCCTAACCAACGGTAAATTTATCCTTACTCACCAAATAGATGGATAAGTAGTTGATAAACTAGATTCCCTTTGGACCGTAAAACATAAGAGAAAAATTTAAATTGATTCAAAACTAAGAATTTTCTAGTAATGTCCTTAGATGATAATAAACTTCTTTATTAGTCCACATTCTCAACCAACAAATAGATGTAAAAGGAGTAGATAAAAACGTTTCCCTTTGTATCATAGTAGAAAAGATACAATTTGAAATTGAATTAAAAACCAAAAACTTTCTAGTAATGTCCCTATCTGATAGTAAACTTCTTTATGTTTATAATTGCAAAACCGCCAAGGAAATGTGGGATAGTCTTAAAATGATGTATGAAGTTCCTCCAAGTATCGAACGAGAGAAAACGAACACACAAGGAGAAAAAGATGAAGGCTTCATTTATAAATGTTTTTTAAAACTTACGAATGTTGGAATTTTATATTGGAAAGTGTGTTAATAATGAATATCTAGGAGTTAAGAATTGGAAACTCAATCCAATCCTTAAATCAAGAGGTGGGAGTGTTCAAGAACTTCACGAAAAATCAAAGAAGGATGAAATTATAGAAAATTTGAATGGAATAGTTCAAATAATTAAATATGAAGGTACAAACTCAAATATTGAAAAACCTCATAAAACTCCTATCAAACAACTCACACGTTCTCCTTCGAAATAGCATACTCAGTAGTTAAATGATCCTCAAAAGTTTAAACAACAAATGAAAGAACCTTATCTGTAAGAGGATATGAATCAAATGAAATATTCCAAAGAGAATAAAAATAAACCTCTATAATAGAATAAGAATCAACCTCAGGGAGAACCTTAGAAGAATCCTCTTCAAATAAAGAAAATGAAGTTTGCTTGAAAGCATCTCACGAGGAAGATGATTATGATGTAACTAAGCCATCTTACAAGCAACTATTTAAAATTAATGCTAAGTTGGTTAAATAAAATGATAGGATTAAACATGAAAATTAGACATTAAGGATTATCTAGAGTTTCTTGAAGAAAGCAATAAAATACTTAAGTTAGAAATGGCCAATATTATAAACTCAATAAAAATTCATGAGACTTGTGTCTCGATGAAAAAGGAAATGGAATATTTGCATCAAACTCTAAGTAAATTTACTAATGGAAAAGAAAAGCTTAATTTGATCTTATTAAGTGAAATAACTTTCTTAAAAAATAGTAGACTAGGATTTAAATCAGATAATGCACCTAGTAAAGGATTAAACAGGAAAAAAAAGAACCGACCAGTCTATAAATTCTCACATTATAATAAATTTGGTCACTTAGAAACTTTTTGCTTTGATAAGTTGAAAATTTATAAATGTAATTGTGATACGGTGGCAGAACCGATTGTTAATACTGGTTTGCGTTTTGCGTTTTTTTGTTTGCAAAATATCGCGGTAAGCAAGAGTCTCCATCTACTTTTATTTCATCCAACCGGAAAGGAAAAAAGTACAGAAAAATCCTTTTTCGAGATATTTTTGGGTACGGGGGTAGATTATAGAAAGGGAAGGTGTTAGCACCCCTTTCTATCCATGGTTTTCCATGGGCTCTTAGGTACTTGCTCATCTTTTTAAATTGCTTGTGTTTGTGTGCTTTGTTTTTGAAAATGTTTTACTTCGTGATAACCCTTGTATCAGTCCTCAAAGGTGTGACGAAGTTGTTTTGAAAGTTATTTTGAAATGTGTAAGTATGAGAAGTTTTGATTTGAGCAGGTACCTACTAGCATCTACCTACTCGAAAAAAGATCGTTTCTATTCTTGTTTCCTTTAGATAGCGCTATCCTACGATTGAGAAATAGGTAGCACCGTCGTTGGAGTTTATAAGGGTCAATTCGAAAGGGACGTACGATCACTAAAACAATATTAGGACACCTTTGTAATAATCCTAGAGTCTTAAGATCATATTCGAGGCAACATTTCCGAGGGCAACATTTCTGAGGCAACATTCGAATGGGACATTTGATATTTGTTAGACAGGAGGGAAACCACTAAGAAACCCTATGCTTAATGGTCGTTTACCGAAGGCAACCTGTTGTACCCCAATTTTTGCCCCTAAGATCCCTTCATCATACCACATTGTTTCAATCACCATAAAATCACATTAGGGATTTTGGTTCTTCTCCCTATCTTTAGCTCTGCTCTTTGAGAAGTTACCAAGCACCTTGATTTGTTTGCTTTTGGTGATCATAGATATTGTGCTTTGATTTTCCTCTCTAATTAATAAAATGCAATATTGGTTTGTCTTACTTGTTGATAATGTAGGTAAAAGCAATGAGGTTTAACAAGTTGCTTCATGGATTCATGAGTTTATTTCCATGCCCTAGTCAAAAGCTTGAGAGATTCAAACCTCACCATTGAAGTTGTTTTGAAGTTGACATGAAATTGGTTTTGGTGGCCATAGGTCCTCATCATCATCATTAACAATTTCTATTCACAAAGGAAGAATATTGGCACAAAAAGTTTGTTCAAACTTGGAAAAGTTCCACCAAGCATTCTCTTGATCTAGAGGCTAGGGTTTTGGACTTCAAGGAGGCATATCTTGCTCATCTTTTATCATTTTTGAGTGATTCCAAAAACATTCTTCTCTTCAAAGAGTTACCAACAAATCACTTCAAAAGTTCCAAAGAGTTTTCATATGGAAGGAACTTGGTGAAGAAGAAAGATCACAAGTCATCCAGTTGAATCCCTAATTTTCCATATGTGACTTCAAATTGTCATAACTTGGTAAATTTTTATCACCTTGAGCCCATTATTTTCCATGATGATATTAAGGATGTGTACTTCATGCCTTGTTTTATGTGCAAAGTAAGAAAATGGATGGAAGTTGCCTTAAGAATGCAAAAGATTATAGGTCATTTTATGATTTTTGGCCAACTTCAACAAGTCATAACTTGCTCAATTTTTGTAGATTTTGAGTGGTTCAAACTTCAGAATGTCATTCAAGAGATCTATTTCATTCCATCTTTTTGGGTCAAGATCAAATTCTAAGTGGAAAGCCATGTTTGGATGCAAGATATTATAGGTCATTTTTTAAGAAGAATTTGAAATATTTCTAAGTATGGAAAGTCAACTCTTTTTCTCCAACTTTGACTCCATGTAATTTTCAGCTCAAGCTTCCAATTGATTCCATTCTTTTTCCATTGCAAAGTTTGTTACCTCATCTTTCTAAAGCATCAAGAATCATGCCTTAAGACTCCCTGAGGTGGAAATGCCATTGTTTCAAAAGTGGTAACTTAGAATTGAAGTTTCCCTGCAAGTCAGAATTTGAATTGCATGTTACAACCTCTAAACCTCAATTTAGCACGCGTTTTTGGTCTAAACATGATTAGCCAACTTTCCCAAGTGGATTAGTGCATCAAAACGCAAGAATTATATGAGTTTTGGTGAAGTTTGGATCACACTTCACTCGTGCATCAGGTTTGCATGAATTCCCTCCAAAACGCATCATTCAGTCTTCCTTTTGATCCCATTTTCTTCTCCTATAAATACATGTACTATCCCATTCATTTTCTCAAGCTTAGATAGCCAGAATCACCCTTCCAAACTTGCTTCACAACTCAGAATTCAGCTACTTCGAATCCTATTCTCAAGCCTTTTTCAATCCATTTTCTCCATCAATTCACCTTCCTTGATCTTCCCTGAAGCTAACCATACCATTACATTAAAGAATCGTGCCCTATATTGCTCTATAGAAGTCCAATTTCAGAGCTCTGCAACTCAACTTCAATAGGTAGATTCCTTTATCAATTCTTCAAAACTTTGGTACCATTGTGTTGCTCTCATTGCCCTGGTTCTAGTCGCAATACTTACTTTTATCTGGAAACACGTTTTGACCATGAATTTTCAAATCCCCTTTCAAAACTTTCTTTCCAAATTGCTTGAGTTACAGTTTATATAAAAATGGCACGAGGGTATGGTTATCTTCGTATTTAAGAGACGAAACGAATAACATAGGTCTGAGCTTCTGATTTTATAGTTTGAGAGACCTGCAATTCGTAAGGCTGGAGGTTGAAGATGACCAATGTGTCACCTTCTAACCAATGAAAGCGTGCCATTTGTATTTTTTGATTTTCTGATTTTACATTTGATTCAGTGCTTTATTCAGTAAAGACCATGATATGCACAGCGTGTCAGATCCCTTGGATTTGATTACTAACGCGTTTTGACTCTCATTCAATGCTCCACATCTTTTTCTTTTATTTTCTTTTTCTGATTTTTATATTTTAATTGTTTTAAATTTCAAAAATCATAGAAAATTCATTTTTAGTCCAAAAAATCTGAAAAAATTATGAAAAATATTTTTGATTATTCTCTTTCTGATTTTTATTTTTTCACAATTTATTTTTGTGTTTTGATATTTTTTTATGAATTTTACACTCATTTGATTTGTTTAAAATGTTTAAAAAAATACTTTTACACATTTTTTAATTCTGAAAAAAATATGGGATGATCCAATGACATTGTGACAAATATTGGTGACTTTATGTTATTTTTGTTTCCGACTTTACTATTTTTTACTATTTTTGTTTATTTTACCCATTTATTTTAATTTTAAAAAAATAGTTTCTGACTTTTAAAAATTCCCAAAAAATTGTATAATTACTTGACCTATTTTCTGATTTTTCTATGGTCTTATCTTTCATTTCTTGATTAATTTGAATATAATTGACTTTTCCCCATTATTTTCCATTTTTTAAAACATTTTTTAAACCCTTTAATGCATATATTAAATATATTATTATTTTGTGAATATTTTCTGGCTGTCTTGGGTTGATTTTTTGATCATGACTTTATTAACATCATTGGATCCATGGTGTTGAGTCTAGCTCCACAAAAAATGGATGAATGATTTTAATAATAGTTTGATTAAATATTAATTCAAATGTGGTTTTCTTTTTTATCCTAATTCCCCTTCATCTTATCCCCTTCTTATTGCACTAAATGTTGTTGGAGCATGATCTCTATATCATGTATCAAAACAAATGGTGCATAGATTGCTATTGACCGGCCTCAAAATAGGTGCGACTTCTATATAAGTCCACTTACGATTGCTTAACATAGCGCTAAATTTTGTCCTGATTCGAATAAATGATCATTCGTGGCCCAAACTTATGATTGCAAGCCCAAGTATATTAATTTGATCTCTTTGATCCAATAACTTTGAGATTCATTGTGTGGAGGCTTTGGTTCTACCAATTCTCTAATGGATCTACAACACCTTTGGTCAACGCAGATCACTTAAACATCGTTGATCATTAAATAATACTTGTGAGAATTCCAAATGGATGATATACTTGACAAAAAGCAAATGCAACTTATTGTGTGGAGGCTTTGGTTCTACCAATCCTCTAATGAGTTCCAAATACAAGTTTCAAGATTGTCATCCAACTAACCACTAATTATTGACTTGTTTATTTTATGCTTTATTCTTTTTATGCTTTATGTACTATTTATTTTTTTAGCATTTTACATTTCATACCATTTTTTTTATCTTTGTTCATTTGAGCATTTATTTATTCTTGTCATTTTTACTTTGCTCACTTGAGCTTTTCTTTTCTTTTCCTAAGATACTTAATAATCAACATAAACCCTAAAAAACTCTTAATGGTGCTTGGACTATTTAGTTACTATCCTTGGCATTATGGAGCAGTGGACTTTTCTAGACTTAGGATTAGAAACCTTGGCCTATCTTGGAGACTTTGTGATCTTATCTTATTATTTTGTCTGGAGCTCTTGGGGTTTACCTCAAGACATTGGGTTGCTTGTTTATTTTTGTGTGCAGGTTTTTGTGATTACATTCTCTGTTTGTAATCTGGAATTCACCCGTATACATCCGTTACTTTGCCCAATTTTTTTGAAGACTTAATACATTTGAAGAGGTCTAGTATCTTTGCTTGCTTGGTTTCAATCCAAAGAATGAGAATTCTATCTTGACTCATAATGTCGAATTTTGTCTTCTTGTTGGTTAGATGGTCCTTATCCTTAGCTTTTACCTTATGCTTTAGGATAGTCTCTTCTTCTCCTCTCATCTTCTTTAATTTCAAAAACCTTCTCCCTCCTTTTGAAAACTCTTCTTGTTTTGAAACTTAAACACTTTCATAATAAACTTGGACTTAGGTCCATGCATTTTCAAAACATTTTCATAAATAAACCTAAATCAATTTAATAATACTTTGACATTTTTTTTGATGAGAAGACTAAAAGTCAACCAATCTCATTTCAAACCATTTTTGCCACTTTGACTTTTACCCTTAAACTTTTTCTTAAAAGATCAGACTCTTGTCAATCCTTGTAGTGATGCAAGCAACTATACTTCTACAATATGTAGTTAAGAGAGACATTTTGCACTTGGGTGTTGAGTGAGGCATTGTTGATTTTAAAATCCAAGACATATCCTCCACTTTGAGATGATGCAAATTCTTCTTTCTCATGATTGTGGGTAGTAAGTATGTTTTCCACACGGACAATGACGATGATGCCTTATCTCTTAAAATTAACCAACACACTTATGTTTCAAATTTTTAAAAGAGGAACTATGTGTACCCTGATACCCTATTGCATGAAAGGTGGTACGTAGGCACTAAAGGTTCGCAACCGCAACGGGTGCAAAAATCATAAAAAAAATATTTCTTTTCTCACCTCCACCATCCATTTTATATACAACACATTTTTATAGCCAAAATATACAGATTTTACAAAGAGGTTCCTGCGGAGTACCGTAGATGTTTAGGGTACTAATACCTTCCCTTTGCATAACCAACCCCCTTATCTTGAATCTTTCCCCCTTTTTTGGGTTATTCGCTCTTTTCCCATTCCTTTGGAAACAATAAAGCGCAGTGGCGATTTTTATTTTGATTTGTATAAAGTCTATTCAATCCAATGGCTTAGTCTTGAACATTTCTACCGCTACAGAAAAATGGCGACTCTGCTGGGGACAGATTGACCTCTTGCTGGTCCATCCCTAAGTGGGTTAAGCCTATCTTTGTTTATATATGTATATGTGCTATTATTGTTTATGTGTTATAATTTGTATATATGTTTGTCTAGATTTTTCCTGGTTTTCAGGGTGCTTGGTGATTACTCATAAGTCCTATACCCAGACTTGGGAAAACTTTAAGATAGGATGGGCAGTATAGGCATGTTAACTTTGAGGGAGTAATCCCAAAAAAGGAGGCATGAGATCCCCCACTCAGTGGAGGTCCCTTTGACTGTAGTGTCGTTTACCGAGTAATCGGGAAGACGTGCTGCTTTCGACCTGGGAGCCTGCTGAAACTGAGGACCGTAGAATACCAAACCCATCTTGGCCTTTTAGGTGTGGTGTGGAAGCTATGACGGAGTAATCCGGAAATAGTTGTCACGCGATACTATGCTCGGAGTCTTGAGAATATTACTAATTACCGAGTTAATCGGGAAGTTGGTAATATTCGAAGGAAGGATGTAGACTCTGGGAACCTCTAGAACCTTGTTCGGCAGGTGATAACTTTTTAGACCAACACCTTATGGGTAGTACCTTCGACCTCATGCTTGTGACGTTGAACCTATAAACCCTATATGTGTGATCTTGTGTGTGATTGTTGCATCATGCATCCATGCACTCATAAGCATCTTTTGAAGAAAACAATATTTCAAGGGATTTACAGGTTGACTATTTGTGAATATCTCAGGTACTTTTAACCATGGATTCTGGAAAGAGAAAGACCAGGAAATACAGTTTCAAGGATCCTAAGATAGATGAGCTGATCAGTCTGATTCCAGAGATTGAGTGTCCTGCTGACTTTCGGAAGAAGTATGGATCCATTATTCCTCTCATGAAGCTGAAGATAAAGGAGGGTATTCTCTCGACCTTGGTCCAGTTCTATGATCCAGTGTATCATTGCTTTACTTTTCCCGATTATCAACGGATGCCTACACTGGAGGAGTATTCTTATCTATTAGATTTACCCGTTACCGATCGTGTTCCTTTTACTGGTTTGAAGGGTGAGCCAGAACCACATGAGATTGCTGCTTTAATTCATCTGGGAAAGTCTGAGGTGGAAGCCCATATGACTACTAAAGGAGGGATTAGAGGATTACCAGCTCAGTTCTTATTGGAGAAATCTCATTACTTTGCCAGAATGAAGAGTACGATTGCTTTTGAGGCCATCTTTGCTTGCTTATGGGTTGTTCTTATTTCCTAACGTGGACAAGTTTGTCGACATTAGCACTATCAGGATTTTCATGATTGGAAACCCGGTCCCTACACTGTTGGGTGATGCTTATTACCCTGTTCATCTTCGGAGTTCTTATCATGGAGGAATGATTATCTGTTGCACACCTTTGTTGTACCGATGGTTCATCTCTCATATGCCTCAGTCTGATGCCTTTTGGGATGTCAAGAAGAAACCCCGTTGGGATCCTAAGATCATGGCACTTACTCACTCGAATATTGATTGGTATCATCGAGCTTATCATGATATAGAGATTGTTAACATTTGTGGTAGTTTCCCCAATGTACCTCTTCTTGGTACAAAGGGAGTAATTAACTATAACCTTGTTCTTGCACAGCGACAACTTGGATATCCGATGAGAGATAAACCAAACAATATTCATTTGAGTAGTTTCTTTCTGAAGGAGGGAGAAGACCACAAGGAAGCTAGGGAGCAGATTGCAAAGGCCTGGCGTCACATTCATAAGAAGAGTAGGAAGGATTTGGGGCCTAGGGGTGCTGTTTCTTTAGAGCCATATCTTCAGTGGGTCCGATCGAGAGCCATTCAGTTGAAAATGCCGTATACTCGGGAGACACCCATGCCTGACCTATTTGTGAAGACCACTCCTCCTTTGTTGGATGATCTAGAAGAATTGCAGCTTGATTTGGTTAGGATGCAACAGGAAAGAGATGCTTGGAAGAACAAGTTCCAGACTTTAGAGAGTTCCTACAAGGCAGACTTGAAGGAGAAAGATGATTTGATCGAGATCCTTGAGAGTCGAGCGGTGGAGTCTATGGAGAGGCAAGGGGATTTATTTTCTCCTAAGCCTCAAACAGGTGCTGATTACTCACTTCCTGCTTCCGATGATTGGAGGGAGGTTGCCATCAGATAGGTGGAAGAAAACCAGAGGTTGAGGGCTCAGATTGCCAGACTCACAGGGAAGCGCCAGCGTACAAATTGATCTCTATCAGTTTCTTTCTCTCAGGATTTTTAGATTGTATTTTCATCTTGTACTTGAGATCATTGAAACTTGTAATCCATTTTGGAGTTATTATAATAAAGAATTTTCAGTATTTCAAATGCGTTATTGTTTTGATGTTTGCAATATGTCTATAAATCTTAAAATCCCTTGAAATATTAAAATGATGGAATAAAAATAATCATGTGCATTGCATGACATGCATCATATTGCACATTTTCTTGCATTTATTATGCATACCCAGGTGCCTTACCCAGCTTCTTTGCTTCGTTCAGCAAGCTGACTCATCACTACAACACTCGGGCTAACTTCAAAAAGAAGATGGACAATTTGGAACAGGAGAATCGCGAGTTGCGCGAAGAAGTTTCTACTCTGAAGGCTGGCTTGGCCAATTTGACTACTCTAATGGAAGCTCTGGTGGCTGCTCAGAATTAGCCACCGAGTGTTCAACCTCAACCAACAAGGGCAAATGCTGAAGTTCCTGCTGTTCCCGTATCTGCCACTCCGACTGTTGTTCAGAACCGTATGCCTCAGGGATATCCGTGGGGAATTCCAGAGAATTTTGCACCTGAAGGTTTCAATTTGGGACCCCAAGATTCTCCAGTGGTTCCAAATGTTGTTACTCCAGCACCTCCTGTGGTGCATACTGTGCCTGCTGCACCTCCTTTGGTGAATTTGGTTTCGTTTGAAGATGTGTGTCGTCCTTTTCCTCCGCCGAGTGAAGATTTGGGTCTTTATGACAGAATGGATGATTTCCAAGAGCAGTTTGATAGAATGCAAAGAGAGATGAAGGCTCTTAGGGGAAAAGAGTTATTTGGGCAGAACGTGAATGAGTTGTGTTTGGTCCCAAATGTTAAAGTGCCTGCTAAGTTCAAGGTCCCTGAGTTTGAGAAGTACAAGGGCAACACTTGCCCTCATGCTTATTTGGTGATGTATGTAAGGAGAATGTCAACCCACACCAATGATCAGTGTCTTCTAATTCACTTTTTCCAGGATAGTCTAACTGACGCAGCGTTGAAATGGTACATGAGTTTAGATAGCGCCAACATCCATACCTTTAATGATTTGGGAGAAGCATTCATAAAACAATACAAGTACAATGTTGACATGGCACCCGATCGTGACCAACTTAGGGCCATGGTTCAGAAAGACAGAGAATCGTTTAAAGAGTATGCGCAGAGATGGCACGAAGTGGCTGCACAAGTGATTCCTCCCATGGAGGAAAAAGAAATGACTAAAATTTTTCTGAAGACGCTGAGTGCCTTCTACTACGAAAGAATGGTAGCAAGTGCCCCAAGTGATTTTACAGAGATGGTAGGAATGGGTGTCCGCCTAGAAGAGGCAGTAAGAGAAGGTCGTTTGACAAAGGGTGAAGGATCTGCAGGTATGAAGAAGCCAGCTTATGGGTTTACAAAGAAGAAAGATGGGGATACCAATGCTGTCATACAAGAGAGGAGAGTGAATGCTCCTAGAAGGAATTTTCAGCGTCACCAGCAAGTTTCTTCAGTGACTCCTGTTATGAATGCCGCTCCAACTACCGTTGCTTATCAAAGACAATCCCAGCAGGGGAAACAAGGGAATAATCAGAGAAGGGAGAATTATGACCCTATTCCCATGAGTTATGCAGAGCTACTACCAGGATTGATTCAGAAGAAGTTGGTCCAGACACGACCACCTCCAGCGATACCATCTCCATTGCCTTGGTATTACAAAGCAGACCGGGCGTGCGCCTTTCATCAGGGAGCACCAGGGCATAGTGTTGAGAATTGTTATCCTTTGAGGACCGAAGTGCAAAGGTTGGTGAAGTCTGAAATTTTATCTTTTAAAGACATGGGACCTAATGTGAAAGACAATCCTCTACCCAAGCACGGGGGAGTGAATGCTGTGAATATGGTGGCCGGTTGTCCCGGTTATTTCCGGATTTTTGACATTAATATGGTTAGAGGGGATTTGGTAAAGATGAATGCAGATCTATGTGAATTCAATTGTTATACGCATGACCGTGCCGATTGTGCTGTTTGCAGTATAAATATACAGGGTTGCGAGAAGATAAAGGCTGATTTGCAGGAGGTGATGGATGAAGGTTTAATCCATATAATCAGGCCTAGGGCAGAATATGAAGAGGAAGTGAATATAGTTTCTGGATGTCCGGGTGAATTCAAAAATTTTGAAGTAGAGCATTTGAATGAAGATCTCATACAGTTGCATGCTACCTTTTGCCGTACTGCTGGTGGAACACCAATATGGGTCTTGCATAGTTTGTTGTTGAGACCCCCGAGGATGTTCTATTGTGAGAGAGGGTGTTCAGCTGCTGTTAGATAATGGGACTATCAAGATCACAGGTCATGGAGATGATTATCACGAGATTGATATGGTTGAAGTTTGTTTGGTGGAAGAAGAGTCAGAGGAAGAGTATGTCTCTGCGGATGAGTATTTCTCTTTAGACGAAGATTTTTTTGCCGGAAATGACCTTTTGAGGGCTGATTGTGTTGAGAAAGGTGTAAACGTCATTGTACCTTGTTTTGGTGCACCCGCTCATCTTAAGCTGGAGTACCATAACAAACCAGCTGTTACCCCATTGGTAGTTAGTCTGCCAGGTCCTGTTCCCTATAAATCGGATAAGGTTGTGCCTTACAAATACAACACTACAATCTTAGAAAATGGGGTGGAGGTTCCCATCCAACCAATGCTAGATGTTGGGAATATAGCTGATAGTAGCAGGGTGACCCGTAGTGGTCGTGTGTTTGTGCCGATTATTCGAAAGGATGTTGTTGCTGGAAAGAAAATTGCTGAGAACGATGAGCCTAAGAAGGCTGCAAGAGAGACTAGTGGAGCCACATTAGAGAAAGAAGTGGATGATATCCTGAAGGTAATTAAGATGAGCGACTACAAAATTGTAGATCAGCTATTGTAGACTCCTTCAAAGATATCCATCATGGCATTACTGATGAATTCCTCCGCTCATAGGGAATCATTGATGAGAGTACTAGACCAAGCTTTTTTAGAGAATGACATGTCGTTGGATCAATTCAGCATCGTAATTGGAAACATTACATCATGTAACAACTTGAGTTTCTGCGATGATGAGTTACCATATGAAGGAAGAAATCACAACCTGGCCCTCCACATATCCATGAACTGCAAGAATGATTCGCTATCCAATGTGCTAATTGATAACGAATCCGCGTTGAATGTTATACCGAGAAGTACTCTCATGAAGTTAAAGTATCAGGGAACACCTATGCACCCGAGTGGCATCATTGTGAAGGCTTTTGATGGGTCGAGGAAATCTGTCATCGGTGATATGGACTTACCCATCCACATAGGACCATATTTGTTCTTGATAACTTTCCAGGTAATGGACATTATTCCCGCGTATAGTTGTTTGCTTGGACGGCCATGGATACACGAAGCAGGGGCTGTCACTTCAACTCTACATCAGAAGCTAAAGTTTATGTGTGAAGGGAAGGTAGTGATCATAAATGGGGAGCAGGCGTTGTTGATATCCCATCTATCCTCTTTCAGTATTGTAGAAGCGGATGAGGATGTTGTTGGAACCCAGTTCCAAGCCCTATCCATTGACAACATAAGGAAGAATGAGAATTATGTGGTTTCTTTGAAGAATGTGCAGCAGGTTGTGCGCAATGGTCATAATGCAGTTTGGGGATGACTTGTGGATCCACCCGTGAACAAAAACAGAGCTGGTTTAGGTTTCTCTTCGAGGAATGGTAAAAGCGAAAATTGGAAATCAAAGTCTTCTGTGAACAGTTATCATGATGTTTTCCGCAGCGGAGGCTACCTCCATCCGATTGGTTCTGGAATTAATGTTGTTGAAGAGGATGAAGCAGAGTACGAAGCACCTAATTATGTGACGCATGGAGTCCGAGTTCAGAACTGGGTCACCATTGATGTACCTTCTTGCATACATATTTCAAAGTAATTTGTTTTGTTAATCTGTTTCTTTCTTTTGAAAAGCTTTCACTCTGCCCAAGGTGGAAGTATTCATGTTGTAGGGTTTATCTATTTGCTATAACTGTTAAGATCATTAATAAAAATTGTCTTTGCTTCCAAATTATGTCTTTTATTTTCTGCCTTTTTCTTGGGAAATGGTAATGAATAAAAAACCCCTTTAAAAAAAATAATAACTAAAAATTAATCTGCATGATCACTTGTTATATGTGTCAGTTTCTAAAAACAATCATAAATCACATGTGCAAAATAATTAAAAAACCCGTTGAGTACAATGACCCTGCACCCTCTCCCAACTTTGATTTTCCCGTGTTTGGGGCCGAAGAAGTAGATTATGATGAGATTCTAGAAGAGGTCTCACGGTTGCTTGAGCACGAGGAGAATACCATTCAGCCATATAAGGAGCCTTTGGAAGTGGTTAATTTGGGTTCATAAGAAGATCCGAAGGAGGTTAAGATTGGAGCATCGTTGCATCCTGATGTGAAGAGCGGGTTGATTGAGCTGTTGAAAGAGTACGTGGATATTTTTGTTTGGTCTTATCAAGATATGTCTGGTCTAGATACAAACATTGTCGAGCATCGCTTGCCATTGAAGCTAGAGTGTCCGCCAATTAAACAAAAGTTGAGAAGAACCCATCTAGATATGGCAGTAAAGATCAAGGAGGAGGTCCTAAAGCAGATTAATGATGGTTTTCTTGTGACATCAGTGTATCCTCAATGGATTGCCAACATTGTCCCTGTACCGAAAAAGATGGAAAAGTCCGCATGTGCGTAGATTACAGAGATCTAAATAAAGCTAGTCCAAAAGATGATTTTCCATTGCCTCACATTGACATGTTAGTGGATAACACAGAAAAATTCAAGGTATTCTCGTTCATGGACATATTTTCCGGGTATAATCAAATAAGAATGGCTCAAGAGGACATGGAAAAAACAACGTTTATCACACCCTGGGGAACATTCTGTTACAGAGTGATGCCCTTCGGGTTGAAGAACGCTGGTGCAACGTACCAGAGGGCTATGACATCCCTATTCCATGATCTGATACACAAGGAAATCGAAGTATATGTTGATGATATGATTTCCAAATCCCAAACTGAAGAAGGGCATATAGAAGATTTGTTGAAGTTGTTTCGGAGTTTGAGGAAGTATCGTCTCCGCCTGAATCCAAATAAATGCACCTTCGGAGTTAGATTGGGGAAATTGTTGGGTTTTATTGTTAGCCAGAAAGGAATTGAAGTTGACCCGGATAAAGTAAAGGCAATTCAAGAAATGCCAGCGCCAAGAACTGAAAAGCAAGTCAGGGGTTTCCTTGGGCGTTTGAATTGTATCTCCAGATTTATTTCTCACATGATTGCAACGTGTGAACCGATCTTTAAGTTGTTAAAGAAAGATCAAGGTTGTGTATGGATAAATGACTTCCAAAGGGAATTTGAAAGTATTAAAGAGTATCTGCTTGAACCTCCTATCTTGCTCCCTCCTGTAGAAGGAAGACCGCTGATTATGTATCTAACGGTGTTAGATAAATCCATGGGTTGTATTATAGTACAACAGGATGAAATAGGAAAGAAAGAGTTCGCCATTTATTATCTCAGCAAAAAGTTCATTGATTGTGAGTCGCGATATTCTATGCTAGAAAAAACATGTTGTGCTTTGGCCTAGGCGGCGAAGTGTTTGCGGCAGTATATGTTGAATCATACTACTTGGTTGATCTCCAAAATGGATCCAATCAAGTATATTTTTGAAAAGCCTACTCTTACTGGGAGAATTGCCTGCTGGCAGATGTTGCTATCTGAATATGATATTGAATATCTCACTCAAAAAGCTATCAAAAGTAGTATGTTGGCAGATTATCTTGCTCACCAGCCGGTGGAAGATCATCAGTCTGCGGGATATGAATTCCCCGATGAAGATGTGATGTTCTTGAAAGTGTAAGATTGTGATGAACCATTGCCTGAGGAGGGCCCCGACCCTGAATCTCGTTGGAGTATGGTATTTGATGGAGCTGTGAATGCTTATGGTAAAGGAATTGGTGTTGTGATTATCACTCCTCATGGATCACATATTCCTTTTACCGTGAGGTTAACATTTGATTGCACTAATAATATGGCGGAATATGAGGCTTGCATCATGGGTCTTGAGGAAGCTATTGATTTCAGAATCAATATTTTAGATGTGTATGGTGATTCAGCTTTGGTAATAAATCAGATTAAAGGAGAGTGGGACACTCGTCACCCTGGCTTGATCCCTTACAAATACTATGCTAGAAGATTACTACCCTTCTTTAATAAAGTTGAATTCTATCACATTCCTAGAGATGAAAACCAAATGGCAGATGCTCTGGCAACTCTGGCCTCCATGTACCAAGTGAATACTTGGAATGATATACCCCGAATTACAATTCGACGGCTAGATAGGCCCGCTCATGTGTTTGCAACAGAGGAGGTAGGAGATGAAAAACCTTGGCATTATGATATCAAACATTTTCTTCAGTCTCAGGAATACCCGTTTGGTGCGTCAAAGAAAGATAGAAAGACACTGAGAAGATTGGCAGGCAGTTTCTTCCTCAGTGAAAATGTGTTATACAAGAGAAATTTTGACATGGTCTTGCTCAGATGCGTGGATAAACACGAAGCAGACATGTTGATGCATGAGATTCATTAAGGTTCATTTGGCACTCATGCTAATGTACATTCAATGGCTAAAAAGATGCTAAGGGTAGGATATTATTGGTTGACAATGGAATTCGATTGTTACAAATTTGCAAAGAAGTGCCATAAATGCCAGATTTATGCAGATAAGATCGATGTGCCTCCGACACTCCTCAATATGATTTCCTCCCCATGGCCTTTCTCTATGTGGGGTATTGACATGATCAGGATGATAGAACCCAAGGCTTCGAATGGACACCGTTTCATCTTGGTAGCAATTGACTACTTTACCAAATGGGTAGAGGCTGCTTCATATGCCAATGTTACCAAACAAGTGGTGGTGCGTTTCATCAAAAACAATCTTATATGCTGATACGGTGTGCCAAGCAGAATCATCACTGACAATGGCTCAAATTTGAACAACAATATGATGACGGAACTGTGTGAAGAATTCAAGATTGTCCATCATAATTCATCTCCATACAGACCAAAGATGAATGAGGCTGTTGAAGCTGCTAATAAGAATATCAAGAGAATTATCCAGAAAATGGTTGTCACTTATAAGGATTGCCATGAAATGCTCCCTTTTTCTCTGCATGGATATCGAACATATGTTCGCACTTCAACAGGAGCGACCCCGTTTTCCCTAGTGTATGGAATGGAAGTTTTACTCCTTGTCGAGGTAGAGATTCCCTCGCTGCATGTGATAATGGAAGCCAAATTGACAGAGGCTGAATGGGTTCAGAACAGGTTTGACCAATTGAATTTGATTGAAGAGAAGAGAATGACAGCTTTGTGTCATGGGCAGTTATATCAGAAAAGAATGAAGAAAGAATTTGATAAAAAGGTCAATCCTCATGAATTCAGAGAAGGCGACCTCGTGCTCAGAAAGATCATGTATTTCAACACTGACTCTAGGGGCAAGTGGACTCCCAATTTTGAAGGCCCGTATGTTATCAAGAAAGCCTTCTCTGGTGGTGCATTAATTCTTGAAACTATGGATGGCGAGGAGTTCCCACGTCCCATGAATGCTGATGCAGTCAAGAAATACTTCGCCTAAAGAAATAAAAGAACAGCTCGCTAAGTTGAAAACCCGAAAGGGAAGCTTAGGCAAAAAGAAGCGTCTCGGTAGGCCGAAAGGGCGGTCTAGGCAAAAATTAGAGACATAAACAGAATAAATTTCCCGCTAAGTTGAAAACCCGCAAGGGCAGCTTAGGCAAAAGTTAGGGATTTTCTTGGCAAGTAACTATGTCAGACGAAACTTGATCACCAAAGCAACAATCTTCTCAGATCCTCACCATACTTCAACGGAGGTTGCTGCTCAGGATTTCAAAAGTTGTTAGGGGGGATAGTGATCATTGTATCTCAATGTATCTTTTCCATTATGTATTACCATTTCCCAAATTTTGTAATCATCCATGGAGTCTCGCCATTCGCAGACTACCATTATATTAATGAAATTCGAGCTTTTGCCCAATTCTTTGTATTCTTAATTTTATTTAGCTTGCAAAGACTTCATTTATTACTGATAATAACTTTTAAAGCAAAGAGATTAAAAAGCAAAATTGACTTTTCAAAAAAAGAGATCTTTACAATTCAATTTACTTTGGGATTTGTGATGAAACAATGAAAACAAAAATGGTGATCCCAGGGATGAACAAATTCTGGTTGCTTTAAGAAGATTTACTTCCTTCATAAATCTCAGGTCATTTCACTGGCATGTGCGCAATCTTTGTGTGTTTCCCAGATAGTTAAAGACGATATCAGTGGGTACAAAGTACAATATTTGGGTTGGTGATCCCATTATCCCCAGTCAAGTCTTGATTCGCTTTTGATTTTGGGTTTGCATGGTCAGAAGCCTTCGTCCCAGCTTCCCCAACAAAGCCTTCCCTCATATGATGAAAGGTTTTATTCCTTTGGTGTGCTGAGGTGTCGCTCTTTTTACAGTATCGGCACTAGTGTTGACTTCTTGATCTCCCGGGAGGGTTAACCTAAGGCATCTCTTTTTGGAATGAGGGTTCGTGGTGAAAATTTTCAACCCGCAGTTTCTTTTCTCTTGGGAGGTAGGATTGAATTCCCCAGTGAGGTTTGGTTGTTTCGACGTCAGTTTGCCTTATTAAGGTTGATCTTGCAATCTCCAATAGGCATGTTACTTTTGGAAAACTGTTTCTCCGATGAACCCGAAAGCAGGGTGTTCTATCCCGGTGTCTGTTTGATTTAAGCTATAGTCGGATTATGTTCTCCTCAGTGAAGTTAATGCAATAGGTTCGGTTTCCGCAGTCGCTTTCACCTTTCCTGGATTGATCTTTCTGATTGAAGCTTAGCCCAATGTTGTTAGTAACTGAGGCAGTTTAGTTTGTCTGCACTGATTATGTATCCTTTTTATCAGCATATGCACAATAGCACTCGTACATTCATACATGCATCATACATTGCTAAAATCATCATTCATGGACATTGTGTTCTGACCTTTCCTACAGTGCTCTTTTGAATTTGGTCTTCCCTCTTGAGTTTATTTCTCAAAGGATGAATCTGCTTTGGCCGTCTTGTTCCGGTATTTTTTCTGAATTGGATTTGTGGTTGCATGACGATGTCGTGTATTATGGATTTCTGAAAACTTTAAATTTTTGCTTGTGCATTTATTTTGCACAAGGAGACTTTATCTCCTCACCAGGAATATCATGGCATTTCTCCGGGAAGTCATATTTGTATCCATGGAAAGCCATTTTTTTTCTTTGCAGCTCCCTTTTGGTAATAAGTGGTAGTCTCTTTATTTGAGACAGGTTACATATTACCCTTTCCAGGAAGATCTCCTTGGTTAAAGAAGAAGTCGAGACCCGTTCTTGGCAGAACACCAAAATTCTGGAAAACTTGATATTTTCTCTTTCTACCTTCATTGAACGTTGGTAGTACATCGACAGTGAACGTCGGTGTTTGTTATCTTTTTGCTATCTTCAGTGAACGTTGATAGTTCATAGTTAGTGAATGGCAGTGATATGATATATTTTCTATTTATACCTTCAGTGAACGTTGGTAGTACATCGGCAGTGAACTTCGATGTTTGTTATCTTTTTCCTATCTTCAGTGAACGTTGATAGTTTATCGTTAGTGAACGGCGGTGATATGATATATTTTCTATTTCCACCTTTAGTGAATGTTGGTAGTACATCGAAAGTGAAAGTTGGTGTTTGTTATCTTTTTGCTATCTTCAGTGAATGTTGATAGTTCATCGTCAGTGAACGGCGGTGGTATAATATATTCAGAAAATGACGATAGTACATCGGAAGTGAACGTCGATGCTTGTTAACCCCCTCTCTGATTCTATTCTCGTGGTTTACCAGTGATTTATTTTCCTGGTGGGATTGCTCTCTTGCTTCTTCATTTTGTGTTGCCTCCCCAATGCTACTTTGTGTCTCTTCGGTTCATATGCATTCATATGCATAAACATTCGCATGGCATCTTAGGGCCAAAAACATGGTTTGTTTTATATTTAAGTGTCTTTGATCACGTCGATACAAAGATTTTTTAACCTTCGTATCTCCGGATAGAAGAAAATTAAATAAGGGCAGCTGTTGTACCCCAATTTTTGCCCCTAAGATCCCTTCATCATACCACATTGTTTCAATCACCACAAAATCACATTAGGGATTTTGGTTTTTCTCCCTATCTTTAGCTCTGCTCTTTGAGAAGTTACCAAGCACCTTGATTTTTTTGCTTTTGGTGATCATAGATATTGTGCTTTGATTTTCCTCTCTAATTAATAAAATGAAATATTGGTTTGTCTTACTTGTTGATAATGTAGGTAAAAGCAATGAGGTTTAGCAAGTTGCTTCATGGGTTCATGAGTTTATTTCCATGCCCTAGTCAAAAGCTTGAGAGATTCAAACCTCACCATTGAATTTGTTTTGAAGTTGATATGAAATTGGTTTTGGTGGCCATAGGTCCTCATTATCATCATCAACAATTTCTATTCACAAAGGAAGAATATTGGCACAAAAAGTTTGTTCAAACTTGGCAAAGTTCCACCAAGCATTCTCCTGATCTAGAGGCTAGGGTTTTGGACTTCAAGGAGGCATATCTTGCTCATCTTTTGTCATTTTTGAGTGATTCCAAAAACATTCTTCTCTTCAAAGAGTTACCAACAAATCACTTCAAAAGTTCCAAAGAGTTTTCATGTGGAAGGAACTTGGTGAAGAAGAAAGATCACAAGTCATCCAGTTGAATCCCTAATTTTCCATATGTGACTTATAATTGTCATAACTTGGTCAATTTGTATCACCTTGAGCCCATTCTTTTTCCATGATGATCTTAAGTATGTGTACTTCATGCCTTATTTTATGTGCAAAGTAAGAAAATGGATGGAAGTTGCCTTAAGAATGTAAAAGATTATAGGTCATTTTATGATTTTTGGCCAACTTCAACAAGTTATAACTTGCTCAATTTTTGGAGATTTTGAGTGGTTCAAATTGAAAAATGTCATTCAAGAGATCTACTTCATTCCATCTTTTTGGGTCAATAGCAAATTCTAAGTGGAAAGCCATGTTTGGATGCAAGATATTATAGGTAATTTTTTAAGAAGAATTTGAAATATTTCTAAGTATGGAAAGTCAACTCTCTTTCTCCAACTTTGACTCCATGTAATTTTCAGCTCAAGCCTCCAATTGATTCCATTCTTTTTCCATTGCAAAGTTTGTTACATCATCTTTCTAAAGCATCAAGAATCATGCCTTAAGACTCCCTGAGGTGGAAATGCCATTGTTTCAAAAGTGGTAACTTGGAATTGAAGTTTCCCTGCAAGTCAGAATTTGAATTGCATGTTACAACTTCTAAACCTTAATTTAGCATGCGTTTTGGGTCTAAACATGATTAACCAACTTTCCCGAGTGGATTAGTGCATCAAAACGTAAGAATTGGATGAGTTTTGGTGAAGTTTGGATCACACTTCACTCGTGCATCAGGTTTGCACGAATTCCCTCCAAAACGCATCATTCACTCTTCCTTTTGATCCCATTTGCTTCTCCTATAAATACATGTACTATCCCATTCATTTTCTCAAGCTTAGATAACCATAATCACCCTGCCAAACTTGCTTCACAAATCAGAATTCAGCTGCTCTGAATCCTATTCTCAAGCCTTTTTCAATCCATTTTCTCCATCAATTCACCTTCCTTGATCTTCCCTGAAGCTAACCATACCATTGCATTAAAGAATCGTGCCCTATATTGCTCCATAGAAGTCCAGTTTCAAAGCTCTGCAACTCAACTTCAATAGGTATATTTCTTCATCAATTCTTCAAAACTTTGGTACCATTGTGTTGCTCTCATTGCCCTGTTTCTAGTCGCAACACTTACTTTTATTTGGAAACACGTTTTGACCATGAATTTTCAAATCCCCTTTCAAAACTTTCTTTCCAAATTGCTTGAGTTACAGTTTATATAAAAATGGCGCGAGGGTATGGTTATCTTCGTTTTGAAGAGACGAAACGAATGGTATAGGTCTGAGCTTTTGATTTTACAGTTTGAGAGACCTGCAATTCGTGAGGCTAGAGGTTGAAGCTGACCAACGTGTCACCTTCTAACCAATGAAAGCGTGCCATTTGTATTTTTTGAATTTCTAATTTTACATTTGATTCAGTGCTTTATTCAGTAAAGACCATGATATGCACAGTGCTCCAGATCCCTTGGATTTGATTACTAACGCGTTTTGACTCTCATCCAATGGTCCACATCTTTTTCTTTTATTTTCTTTTTCTGATTTTTATATTTTAATTGTTTTAAATTTCAAAAAATCATAGAAAATGCATTTTTAGTCCAAAAAATCTGAAAAAATTATGAAAAATATTTTTGATTATTCTCTTTCTGATTTTTATTTTTTCATAATTTATTTTTGTGTTTTGGTATTTTTTATGAATTTTACACTCATTTGATTTGTTTAAAATGTTTAAAAATACTTTTACACATTTTTTAATTCTGAAAAAATTATGGGATGATCCAATGACATTGTGACAAATATTGGTGACTTTATTTTATTTTTGTTTCTGACTTTACTATTTTTTACTATTTTTTTTATTTTAATTTTTAAAAAATAGTTTCTAAATTTTAAAAATTTCCAAAAAGTTGTATAATTACTTGACCTATTTTCTGATTTTTCTATGGTCTTATCTTTCATTTCTTGATTAATTTGAATATAATTGACTTTTTCCCCATTATTTTCCATTTTTTAAAACATTTTTTAAACCCTTTAATGCATATATTAAATATATTATTATTTTGTGAATATTTTCTGGCTGTCTTGGGTTGATTTTTTGATCATGGCTTTATTAACATCATTGGATCCATGGTGTTGAGTCTAGCTCCACAAAAAATGGATGAATAATTTTAATAATAGTTTGATTAAATATTAATTCAAATGTGGTTTTCTTTTTTACCCTAATTCCCCTTCATCTCATCCCCTTCTTATTGCACTAAATGTTGTTGGAGCGTGATCTCTATATCATGTCTCAAAACAAATGGTGCATATATTGCTATTGACCGGCCTCAAAATAGGTGCGACTTCTATATAAGTCCACTTACGATTGCTTAACATAGCGCTAAATTTTGTCCTAATTCGAATAAATGATCATTCGTGGCCCAAACTTATGATTGCAAGCCCAAGTATGTTAATTTGATCTCTTTGATCCAATAACTTTGAGATTCATTATGTGGAGGCTTTGGTTCTACCAATCCTCTAATGGATCTATAACACCTTTGGTCAACGTGAATCTCTTAAACATCGTTGATCATTAAATAGTACTTGTGAGAATTCCAAATGGATGATATACTTGACAAAAAGCAAATGCAACTTGTTATGTGGAGGCTTTGGTTCTACCAATCCTCTAATGAGTTCCAAATGCAAGTTTCAAGATGGTCATACAACTAACCACTAATTATTGACTTGTTTATTTTATGCTTTATTCTTTTTATGCTTTATGTACTATTTATTTTTTTAGCATTTTACATTTCATGCCATTTTTTTATCTTTGCTCATTTGAGCATTTATTTATTCTTGTAATTTTTACTTTGCTCATTGGAGCTTTTCTTTTCTTGTCCTAAGATACTTAATAATCAACATAAACCCTAAAAAACTCTTAATGGTATTTGGACTATTTAGTTACTATCCTTGGCATTATAGAGCAGTGGACTTTTCTGGACTAGGATTAGAAACCTTGGCCTATCTTGGAGACCTTGTGATCTTATCTGATTATTTTGTCTGGAGCTCTTGGGGTTTACCTCAAGACATTGGGTTGCTTGTTTGTTTTTGTGTGCAGGTTTTTGTTATTACATTCTCTGTTTGTAATCTGGAATTCACCCGTATACAACCGTTACTCTGCCCAATTTTTGTGAAGATTTAATACATTTGAAGAGGTCTAGTATCTTTGCTTGCTTGGTTTCAATACAAAGAATGGGAATTCTATCCTGACTCATAATGTCGAATTTTGGCTTCTTGTTGGTTAGATGGTCCTTATCCTTAGCTTTTACCTTATGCTTTAGGATAGTCTCTTCTTCTCCTCCCATCTTCTTTAATTTCAAAAACCTTCTCCCTCCTTTTGAAAACTCTTCTTGTTTTGAAACTTAAACACTTTCATAATAAACTTGGACTTAGGTCCATGCATTTTCAAAACATTTTCATAAATAAACCTCAATCAATTTAATAATACTTTGACCTTTTTTTTATGAGAAGACTAAAAGTCAACCAATCTCATTTCAAACCATTTTTGCCACTTTGGCTTTTACCCTTAAACTTTTTATTAAAAGATTAGACTCTTGTCAATCCTTGTAGTGATGCAAACAACTATACTTCTACAATATATAGTGAAGATAGACATTTTGCACTTGGGTGTTGAGTGAGGTATTGTTGATTTTTAAATCCAAGCCATATCCTCCACTTTGAGATGATTTAAATTCTCCTTTCTCATGATTGTGGGTAGTAAATATGTTTTCACACAGACAATGACGATGATGCCTTATCTCTTAAAATTAACCAACACACTTATGTTTCAAATTTTTAAAAGAGGAACTACGTATAGCCTGATCCCCTATTGCACGAAAGGTGGTACGTAGGCACTAAAGGTTCACAACCGCGGCAGGTGCAAAAATCATAAAAAATTTATTTCTTTTCTCACCTCCACCATCCATTTTATATACAACACATTTTTATAGCCAAAATATACAGATTTTACAAAGAGGTTCCTGCGGAGTACCATAGATGTTTAGGGTGCTAATACCTTCCCTTTGCATAACCAACCCCTTACCTTGAATCTTTCCCCCTTTTTTGGGTTATTCGCTCTTTTCCCATTCCTTTGGAAACAATAAAGCACGGTGGCGATTTTGATTTTAATTTGTATAAAGTCTAGTCAATCCAATGGCTTAGTCTTGAAAATTTCTACCGCTACACAACCGAAGTGAGAGTATACCCTAAGAGTGATATGTGCAAGTGATTAGTTTCAGTTATTTATCTTTGCACATTAGGGTTTTCTAACTGTATTAATTTGTCATGCATTCTTGTCATACAATCCTATTAGCATACATCTAGACAGTTAAATATTTGTAGAAATTAAAAATGCGAGAAAGTAAATCTACGCTATTACAAGGATTCGGGGAGGGGGATTAATTACATAGCCAAAAAAAACCCGGGGAAAAGCGATAAGTAAAAGGTCCTAGATTATACTATTACAAACCATGAACAGTTACAGAAATATTGGCAAAAATAATTAACACGCGCGTGATGAATTATATACGAGACAATTAGGGTTTTGACCCTTGACTAAACCTAATTGCAATTGATTAAGAAAATGTTTTTGTCATGTTTTTTTATTTAAGAAAATAATGAAACAATTTAAATTAAAAAGAAAATCCTAATTCTAATTAATTTTAATTTAAGAAAAAGAAAAAAAAATTAATTATTCTAAGACCTATTTTTGTATTTTTATTTATTTGAGGAAAAAAAAGCAAAATAAAATTAAATCAAAAGTTTTAACCTAATTTCTATTTGATTTTATTTATGAAAATAAATTACAATTTCCCTAAATTAAACTAAATTAAATTAATTTTGACAATAATAAAAAAATTAATCCTAATTTTTCTATGAATTATTGATTTTATGGTTTTTATGAAAAAAAGATTAATTTGTGAATTAAAATAAATAAAGGAAATTAATAGAATAAAGAATAAAAATAAAGATAAGAAATAAAAAGAAGTAAATGGGCTTGGTGGTATTTGTTGAAGGGGGTGCCAACTGAATTTCTGGGCCCAATAAAGCTAAGGCCTGCTTGACTTCGTTGGATCTGATGTGCAGGTTGACTTGAGGAGCATGGTAGGCCTCCAAGGGTGGCACGTTGATCTGGGCCAAAGATGCGTTTGATGGCCAGATGTTGATGGTACATGGTGGACGTACACTAATGCAATGCGCTTGATCATCTATTGAAAAACAATATGAAACAAATATGGGACCTGGGGATCGAACCCGGGTCCTTATGCATATTTCAAACGCACGCTTGCCAACTGAGCTACTTGACTTGTTTATACATATAATGAAAACAAAATATAATATATGAAAAAAAATGGTTATTGGAAAAACACGCTAAGATTCAAACCACCCAACCAGGGAGTGCCACGCATCATCTTCTTCCTCCCAACTGTCGTTTTAGCCCAAGACATATTTACCTACGGACACTGCGTTGTAGCTACAAACCTGTGTATCTAAAAAATTATCCACAAGCAAGATAAATGACCATGGCTGCTACCAATCAACTCGTCTCATCCTCACGAGTATCATGGTACCAGAATCAACGTCCAATTTAACCTGTATTGCAAAACCCTAAAACTAAACAAGAAACCCTAGCCATGGCAGTTTTACATACAGTAATAAAAACGCAATTGAATAGAATGATTAGCTTGCAAACTCAATAAGGAACAATAATATGTAATTAAAACGTGCAAATGATGTATAAATCAATGAAAATGAAAACGAGTTTTTTAGGCTAACCGTGTGACTGCTACAAAGTGTTTCAGGACGTGGGGAGGCTTTCCAGTGATTGGAACACGTTCCTGAGACGTCCAACAATCGATTGGTAAGGTTAGGATGGCTTGAGATGGCTTGTAACTTGGAATTCAATCTGCACTTTTTCTTTGAAATTTTGAAGTTTATTCTGCCTCCTTCACGATTGCTCAACCTCTTCTCTTGCATTGGATTCCTTCAGTATATGTAGTGCAACACATTAGGTCAACAAAAACGAATTGAATCTTACCCATTATGAAGATTTGATTTGGTCTTTCAGGGCATATGATATCTTTCTAAATTTTCTTCAATCCAATCTTTTTTCACCCAAATCAATCTTGCACAAATTGGTTGTCTTGCTAGTTGTACATAGACTCAAAAGATGCACAAAAAATCCAAGATTTGATTTGATTTTATTATTTTATCATTTAATTTGATTTATTTTGATTTAAATGAATAAAAAATAAAAATAAATGATAAAAATAATAAAATAAAAGGTGGAAAATCTTAGGGATCATGGGTCCTATTAGAAACATGTTTCCAAACAAGAAAACATGGGGCCCTTTGGAAAAAATGCAAATTTTATCAATGTTGACTTTTGGCAATTTTGCAAAAAAGGTCAATTTGGCCAATGCATAACTCTCAATTTTGACCCTAGAGAGGTGTTCTTGGACTTTTTAGAAATCTTAGGATGTCCCCTAAGCAAACCTTTTGTTCTTATCTCAATTGAGTCTTCCATGTTCATGTATGAAGCTTTGACCCAAAAGGTGTTTTTGTTGACTTTCCAAAATGACCTATAATGTCAAAATTCATATCTTCTTTTGAGTGTATATTTTGAACTTGGGAGCTGAAGATGAATTGTAGGGAATTTCATCCTCTTCAAAATGAGCTTTGGGTGGGTCATTTATGATAAAGTATGAGAAAGTTATGCTTGGTCAAAGTTGAGTTGACTTTTCCTACAAAACCCTAATTTAGCAACTTTGGGTTTTGATGAATTGTGAGAAATCCTTGAGGTATCATGATCAACCCTTGATAAAATGATGAAATTCACTTCAAAATGTTGATGTTGACCCAAAATATTGAGGTTTGACTGTATGTGGGCCACAATTGACTTTTGACCTAACATAGTTGATTTTCAAGCCTTTGAGCAATTGACTGAGCAAACTTCTTCTGCAAGGCTTGAGAATTGACATGGATGATCTTGAGAACATATTAGGACTATGGTGAGCACTTGAGTCCTTTGTGGTTCATATATCCTGATGAAAAATGAAACCCTAATTTGAGGTAGACTGCTTTAGGAGAGAGTTTGTCTGGTCAACTTTGAACTTCCTTGAGCAATTTGGGGACCTCACTTTCCATGTGTTGGGAAATATGAGAGAGAAAATTTTGGGGTACAACAGCTGCCCCTATTCAATCTCCTTAAACCTGGGGATGTAGATTGACTCGTCTGCCTTTCGTGATCTGAAGGTGGAAGATGATTGAACACTAGAGTGCCCAGAAATTTGCACTCGCATGAAGTGATACTTGATTTATGATATTGGGAATGGGCTTATAGATGCCATTTGGAAGTTGCTAGAGAATTGTCGGAGATGGGCTTAAAGATGTCATCCGAGGAAGCGTCGATCGCATAAGAGATTCCTTTGCGAGAACCCGTATACTTGTTGTTTGAGGAGGACTTCGCTGGAGAATGCTGGTCTCTGTCTTGAGAGAAATAGAGTTTTAGGAGCTTCAGTTGTCTGTTACTCTACTGGGGACTAATTCCGGTTTGGGAAGCGGAAGTGAACTGTGTGTTTGGTCGGGGAATATGTTGCACCGCGACTTTCTGGGGAAATGTGAAATCAATTGTGTTTGATCGGGTCCCGGTCTTACAGTGTTGTGGACCGCTGTCAGGGGATAAGAGAGGAAGAACCCAGATAGTAAGGTTATGAGAAGGAACCTGGATAATAGGGTTGCTTCGATATGAAAGCCTGGATAGTAAGGTTGTGAGAAGGAACCTGGATAGTAGGGTTACTTCGAAATGAAAGCCTGGATAGTAGGGCTGTGAGAAGGAACCTGGATAGTAGGGTTACTTCGATATGAAAGCCTAGATAGTAAGGCTGTGAGAAGGAACCTGGATAGTAGGGTTACTTCGAAATGAAAGCCTGGATAGTAGGGTTGTGAGAAGGAACCTGAATAGTAGGGTTACTTCGATATGAAAGCCTAGATAGTAAGGTTGTGAGAAGGAACCTGGATAGTAGGGTTACTTTGAAATGAAAGCCTGGATAGTAGGGCTGTGAGAAGGAACCTGGATAGTAGGTTTACTTCGAAATGAAATCCTGGATAGTAGGGCTGCTTCGGAATGAGTTTGAGTAAAACTGCAGAGGGAACTGGGGTAAGGTTGTTCTTGTCGCGCCAATGATTACTCTGTTTAGCTTCGATTGTTGATCATGGACCTGCTGGAAGTTGCTGATAATAATTGTCTTTCCTGAAAGAAATACAGGGTTAGTTATGTGCGATGCATGAGATGCATTGTATAATGACGTTCTCAAAATAAATGAGACTATGTTATATGTAATGTATGCACATGTCATGATGTATGAATATGAAATGTTGTCATAATAATCTGAGTTCGAGAAAATAAATCCTTGACTGCTGTTTGGAGGATATGAGAAATAGTATTCTTGACTGCTTGTAAAGAACCATAGTTCCTCTGCTTCTATTAAGGATGGTGAACAACGATGACTATGCTGGGGATTTGCCCCTTGGCTGGTAAATATTCTGCCAGACGAGACTCTGTCTGAGGATAACTCTGCGGGGAATAACTATGTTAGAGAGGAGATACTCTGTTGATAGATCTGATGACTTGGAGAAATAACTCAGCTGGGGATGAATTACCGTTGCTGGTGATAATGAATTTTGTCAGAGATTGAATTTCTGCTTGTGAGAGAAATAAACTCTGCTTGGGGAAAAATTTACCGACTCACTTGCGATCGTGAACTTCAGTAAGGGAGAGTTATGTCTTGCTCGGGGAAACTGACATTTGTCTTTAGATACTTTTTACTCTGTGGGGATTGTATGTACCACTACTCATTGTTCTCCAGCTGGCTTTGTCCCGATACCTGATGGGCAGAGTGACTGTAAGGTTTGGGCACTTCTTGCTTTTCCCTGTTCCTAGAATTACGAGTAGTCGTCTTTTGTTTCTTATGTAAATATTTATGAGCAACAATTATTTTCAAATGCATATATCAAAAATGAATTATTGAACATTCTTGCAAAACAACACAGAAAAAGAAAAACAATTTGGAATTTCTTGTGAAAATGAATTGTATTGATTTTTGGTGTTGGCCTATAATAGGCGTTTTGTACAAAGAAGCTGACGCTCTAATAAGAGAGTGCCGCCGAAAGATAGAAATTACAATTTGTGTAAAAGAAAGAAAAACAGTTATGTGGAACGATCCCATCGGGTTTCAATTCTGCTATTGCCTTTATATCTTCAAGCATATCATCACTTTGCTGCTTGGTCGAAGGTGGATCAGATTGATTGGCACCGTTCGAGCTTGATAGTCGATACCGAAGTCTGGTTGCGAGGTGATCCAATGAGACATAGTGTTACGCTTCAATCCCTAATTTTTTCCTTGATCGCCCTTTCGAGTTTTCAGTCTACCGGGATACCCTTTTTTTCCCAAGTCGCCTTTTCAGGTTTTCGACTTGCCGGGTGTACGTTTTTTCATTTTCATCCCTTACTTTTTCCTGAACCCTTTTGGTTCGCCGGGAAGCCCTTATTTTTGCCTAGGTCAGTCAACCTAGCGGGTCTTTGATTATGCGTAGTATCTTTTCACTATGTCTGCATTGACGGGGTGAGGAAGGTCGTCACCATCCATGGTGGTTAGAATCATAGCTCCTCCCAAGAAAATGTTCTTAACCACAAATAGCCCTTCGTATGTGGGGGTCCATTTGCCCCTGGGATCACCTTGCGGTAGTATGATGCGTTTGATCACCAGATCCTCGACTTGATATTCTTGACGTCTTACCTTCTTGTTAAAAGCCTTGATCATTTGTTTTTGATACGTCTGACCATGACAGATAGAAGTAAGTCTCTTTTCATCGATTAGATTCAGCTGATCAAGTCGGGTTTGGATTCAGTCGTCTTCGTTCAAACCCACATCCTTCATAATCCTAAGAGAGGGTATCTGGACTTCGATGGGTAGGACTGCCTCCATGCCATATACCAGAGAGTAGGGTGTTGCCCCTGTCGACGTCCGTGCTGAGGTACGGTACCCATGCAGGGCGAATGGTAACATCTTGTGCCAGTCTTTGTATGTCACCATTATCTTCTGCACAATCTTCTTGATATTCTTGTTATCCGCTTCAACAGCACCATTCATCTTCGGCCGGTAGGGAGAAGAGTTATGATGTTGTATCTTGAACTGTTTGCAGAGTTTGGTGATCATCGTGTTATTGAGATTTATACCATTGTCAGTAATAATCCTCTCCGGTACACCATATCGACAGATCAGATTGTGCCGGATGAATTGCGCCATGATGTTCTTAGTTACTGTAGCAAAGGAAGCTGCCTCAACCCACTTTGTGAAGTAATCAATTGCTACTAGAATGAAACGATGCCCGTTAGACACAATAGGTATGATCTCGCCAATCATGTCGATGCCCCACATTGCAAAGGGCCAAGGAGCTGTCAAGACATTCAGAGGGACTGGAGGCACATGCACCTTATCAGCATAGACTTAACACTTATGACAGGTTCGAGAGTGCTGGTAACAATCGGCTTCCATAGTGGACCAGTAATATCCTGCCTGTAGGATTTTCTTCGCCATGGTATGTCCACTGGAATGAGTTCCGAAGGTACCTTCATGTAAGTCTGCCATGATCCTTTCTGCCTCACTCTTGTCCATACACCGTAGTAAGTTTGAATCATGGTTACGCTTATAAAGGATTCCATTACTGATGAAGAACTTCACAGGGAACCTTCTCAGAAACTTCTTATCATTAACAGATGCCCCCTCGGGGTATTCTTGAGCCTCAAGATACCTCTTTACCTCGTGAAACTAGGGTTTATCTGCTACCTCTCCAGTCTCAATGTCACATCAGTGTGCGGGTTCGTCCAACCTCTCAATGGTAATCTGGGGAGCTTCATTGTCCCACCTGACTTTGAACATAGAAGACATGGTAGCTAGCGTGTCTGCCAACTGGTTCTCTTCTCGTGGAAATGTTCAAAGGTTATCTCCTCAAAGTGTGGGAGCAATGTCAGCACATACTCTTTGTAAGGAATAAGATTCAGGTGTTTCGTATTCCACTCGCCTTTGATTTGACTTATCACCAGAGCAAAATCTCCAAATACACTCAAGAACTTAATCCTCAGGTCAATAGCAACTCGAAGACCCATGATACACGCTTCATACTCTGCCATGTTGTTGGTGTAGTTGAAACATAATCGGGCGGTGAACGGAGTATGACAGCCTTCAGGAGATATAATTACAGTGCCAATGCCAATACCCAATGCGTTCGAGGCTCCATCAAAATACATAGACCATTGGGATCCCTCCTCGGGTCCTTCATCTGGTCCAGGTTCTTCGCAGTCGGTTACCAACATGACATTCTCATCCGGGAACTCGAAATTCATGGACTGGTAGTCATCCACGACTTGATGCGCCAAATGATCCGCCAATACACTCCCATTGATTGATTTTTAGGTTGCGTATTGGATGTCGTACTCGGTTAAGATCATCTGCCATCTTGCTATTCTTCCAGATAAGGCGGGCTTCTCGAAAATATACTTGATTGGATCCATATTTGATATCAACAAAGTTGTGTGAGTCAACATATATTGTCTCAGCCGGAGAGAAGCCCATGCCAAAGCGCAACAAGTTTTCTCGAGCAATGAGTATCGGGTCTCACAGTCTGTAAACTTTTTGCTAAGGTAGTAAATAGCATGCTCTTTTCGGTCAGACTCGTCATGCTGCCCCAACACACACCCTATTGAATTGTCTAGCACTGTCAAGTATAATATCAAAGGTCTTCCTTCAAATGGAGGCATAAGAATTGGTGGTTCTTGAAGGTATTCCTTGATTCTTTCGAAAACGGTCTGGCATTCATCATTCCACCTTACCACTTGATATTTCTTCAGAAGCTTGAAGATTGGCTCACAAGTAGCAGTCAGATATGAAATGAATCGGGTGATGTAATTCAGACGTCCCAAGAAACCTTTAACTTCTTTTTCTGCGCAGGGAGCCGGCATCTCTTGTATGGCTTTTACCTTTGCAGGGTCCTCCTGAATACCTTTGTCACTGACAACAAAATCAAGAATTTTACAAGACCTTACCCCGAAGGTACACTTGTTCGGATTCAACCTCAGCTTGTACGTCTTCAACCTATCAAACAATTTCTGGAGATGATCAAGGTGTTCTTCCTTAGTCTGGGACATAGCTATCATGTCATCAACATAAACCTCGATCTCGTGGTGAATCATATCGTGGAACAAAGCGACCATGGCGCGCTGATAAGTTGCCCCAGCATTCTTCAACCCAAAAGGCATTACTTTATAACAGAAGGTGCCCCACTGTGTAACGAAGGTTGTCTTCTCCATGTCCTCAGGAGCCATCTTGATCTGGTTGTAGCCAGAAAAACCATCCATGAAGGAGAAGATCTTGTGCTGCATGGTGTTGTCGACTAGAACATCAATGTGAGGAAGTGGGAAGTCATACATGGGACTTGCCCTGTTCAGATCTCTGTAGTCCACACACATTCGTACCTTACCGTCCTTCTTAGGTACCGGAACAACGTTGGCAACCCACTGCAGATAAGAAGTGACAGCTAAGAATCTTGCGTCGAATTGCCTCATGACCTCTGCCTTGATTTTCTCTAACATTTCAGGGCGCATACGACGAACCTTCTGCTTTACCGGAGGGCAGTCTTCTTTAGTCGACAAGCGATGTACCACAATATCAATGTTCAAACCAGGCATGTCTTCATAAGACCAGGCAAAGATCTCAACATAGTCGTGTAGCATCTGTACTAACCTCTGTTTGACACTAAGCTCCAGATTCGCACCTATTTTAACCTCTTTCATGTCTTCCTTTGTACCCAAGTTCACTGATTCGACTGGCACTTCATGAGGCTATATGGCCCTTTCTTCCTGCTGTAATAGTCTAGCAAGCTCTCCAAGCACCTCACAATCATCCTCACCTTCGTCCTCGGCTTGGTCGATCGGATTTTTGAAGTCATAGCTGGCAGTAGCAGAGCTGTTATCAATGGGATCCAGAGTGGATATGAATTTGCATTGTGATACGTGAGTGTGTGTAAGAAAATAGTTGTTTTGATAAAGTGAGAGACAGAAAAGAAAAACAAGGAGCGCAAAATTTGTATGCAAGAAACGTCCAATGCTTTATTAATGATATATGAAATGACAAATAATAGCCCTCACAAGCAAAGCCAAGGTGTCTCGGGAAAGACACCGGGCCATAAAGTTTCAAACTGTTTATTACAAATCTTAAAACAAAAGTCAATTACTGCGGAATAAAAGAAACAAGTATGAAGTCCTTTGTTGTCCAGTTATTCGGTCCACCGTTGGTTGTTAGGTAGATCCAGCTGTCGATGTCTGAATCTTCTTCATTGTCCTCAATTGCATTAACTCCATGATTGCTGATGTGTAGAGGAGGTCTTCCAATCAGTGCGCGCCTAACAGTCCTTTGAGCCCCTGTAGTAAAGCCCAAACCAAATTTGTCAGTTTTATAAGTGAAATCAGGGAGCTGACCCCAATTGGTACACCCACCTTCTTCAACTATAGCCCTGGAATCCTTGAGAGAAGCCATCTTCAGCAGAGGTTTGTTGGTAGTAACTTCAGTTGATGCTGAGAACTGAGGGACCTCTTTGAAATTCTAACAAGGAGTTTCTATGAATTCCCCGTCCATCTCTATGTAGAGGAAGGAATTGAGATGACTCACCATATACTCTTCTTCACCTTGCACTATGAAAATCTTCCCCTTCACCGGATACTTTAGCATTTGATAGAGCGTGGAAGTAACTGCCCCAGCCCTATGGATCCAAGGACGACCCAGCAAGCAAGAATACGATGGCTTGATATCCATTACGTAGAAGGTGGACCCAAAAGTTTGAGAACCCACTTTAATAGGGATGTCCACCTCCCCGTGCACCATTCTTTTTGATCCGTCAAAAGCCCTTACCACAATGTTACTAGGCTTCAGAGTCAAACCCTCACAATCTAAATGGTCTAACGCTTTCTTCGACAGAACATTCAGTGAAGACCCGGTGTCTACCAGCGCATGAGCCATAGTGGTGCCCCTGCACTCAATCTAGACATGTAGAGCATCATTATGCTTCCTTCCTTTCGGTGTAAGATCCACATCTAAAAAACCCAGCCCATTGTCAGCAGTCAGGTTGACCACACAATCTTTGAACTGATCTGTTGAAGTTTCCTGCGGCACATGTGCAGTCTTGAGAAATGCAATCAAAGCCTTCGTGTGGGCTTCAGAACACAATAACAGAGACAACATGGATATCCTTAATGGGGTCTACCCCAGCTGTTCGACCACATTGTAGTCACTCTTCTTAATGATTTTTAGTATTTCCTCTATTTCTTGTTTAGAGGCTTTCACAACGATTTTCTTAGGTGCCTCTATCCGGGCAGGCTCACCTATAATTTCCTTGCCCCGAGTCCCAGATAGCTCCGCAACATGGGTGATAACTGGAGTAAGAATAGGAACAGTAGCATGTGTAATAACTGGAGTAGGAACAGGAGAAATGTCAGGAGTGTTGGTCGAAGCAGTAGTTGGAATAACAGTAGGCTTGATGATAGTCTTCGGGGAAATCTCGGGAGAGAAGACCCTTCCACTTTGGGTAACTTTACTAGTCCCGACAATATTACTGACATCAGTATCAGCTTCTTCATTATTCAGATCTTGTTTAATGCCATGATAATACACATCAGCACCATAATGCCATGGGACAGCTTTGTTTGAGGTGTACGGGATGGGACCAGGAACAATGATTATCAACGGAGAAATTCTTTGAACAGGTGTAACCCTAACAGGTTTTCTCGAGGGAACCTTGGAAGTATTGGCGGAAATGGTTATAATGGCGACGTCTTCAACAGGAACAACAGGGATCATAGTCTTCTCAAACAAAATTTCTTTATTATCCATCAGGCGCTGAACACCTGACTTCAACAAACGGCAACCAGAAGGTATGATCGAACACATGTGGAAACCTTCACCATAACCCGAAATAAACCGGCCAACAACAAATTCTTCTTAACAGTCATAAGAGGAGTAGAAATTTCTCCAACGGAGGTCACAAACAAATCAGTGTCAACAACATTAACTCCACGACCATGTTTGGGCATGGGAGCAGTTATAACATTCGGCTTTTCTGGAGCATCAAACTCTATCTCCTTGGCTTCGAGCAAGTCTTGCACTTTGTTTCTCAAAGCCCAACAATTGTTTGTATCGTGGCCCGGACTCTCAGAATGGTAGGCACACCGTGCGTTGGGATTGTATCTGGGAGAAGTAGTGTTTGGATTCTTGGGTGCCTCTCTCAAGGTTACCAAGTTAGATTTCAGTAGGTGAGGCAGAACTTCATCCAAAGTCATATTGATGCGGGTAAACTGCCGTTGTGGTCTTTCCACCCTTTTGTTGATTGTTGCATTGTGGAGCAACTGTGGGTCTTGGTATCACTACAGCATTTACTGTTTGACACAGTTCAGATCTGCTCTGGCCCCTCGGGCTATAGGCTGCACTAGCTTCCTTCTTACTAATGAAAGGCTTCTTTACCGAACTCGAATAGGTATCCTTCTATATTTTACCACTTCGAATGCCAGCTTCTACTCTTTCTCCAATCAAAATCAGCTCAGTGAAACCAGATGACGAGTTGCCGATCAAGTGATTGAAAAATGGACCAGATAGCGTCCCCAGAAACATGTCAACCAACTCCCTATCAGACAACGGGGGTTGAACACTCCCAGCCAAGTCTCTCTACTTTTGAGCATAGTCCTTAAAACCTTCACCTGCCCCAATGGACATACCCTAGAGCTGAGTACGAGTGGGAGCAAGGTCGGTGTTGTATTGATACTGCTTGTAGAAAGCAGCAGCAAGATCTTCCCAGTTTCGAACACTGGATCCCTCCAACTGATAAACCATTCAAGCTGAATCCATGACAGACTATCTTGAAAGAAGTGCACCCACATATTTCTATCAGCTGCGTGGGGCTGTATTTTCCTGACATACGAGCGGAGATGGAGTTTTGGGCATCATACTTGGCAAAAACCGGAGCTTTGAATTTATGAGGGATGACCACTCCCGATACCAGTCCCAATTCTTTGAAATCCAAACCAGGTATTTTCTGAATTTCCATAGCGCTCAAACAGTCTTCTAACTGCTTGTACCTATCCTTAGCAGGGGGATATTGTTCATCATCGTAATCAGTATCATTGTCAGAAACTGCAGGACTAGGGTCCTTTTCCCTTTCTTGGTTCTCCCCGTCCTTGGATGAAGAGGTCAAATCAGTTTAATGCTTCAACCTTTCTATGAACCTTCTACCCATGTTCAGAATACCAGTCTTCTTCTTCTTCTTCTTCTTTTCTTTTAGAATAAGGGTCTTCAAATCCTCCTGCCCCTTAGCCAGACTTATGAACATCTGTTGGAACTGGCCGTTCTGTGCCTGAAGATCTTCGATAGCTTGATCGGAAGATATTTCTGCTGAAATAAACAGCGAAGAAGATGAGAAACCTGTAGTGGTACCTGTAATGATGTGTATGATAATGGGATGCGTATTTAGTGATTTCAAAGACTTTGGGAGATTTAAATTTGCAAACCAAAAATAAACAAAACTTTATTAGCTTAACTTTGAAAGGTTCAACAATGCCTTTAAGGCATTACAAAGAAGTAAATAAAACAAATCTAAAACTAGAAAAAGCAAAATTAAAAGTCCCATGGATGCTTCCTCTTTGTGCTGATATAGTCATTGATCACTCTTTCTTCCTCGAGCTGTCTGGTGAGCTTTAAAACCTTCCTTTCTTGCTCATGGAACTGCTCCCGGTAAGTATCCCGCTCATTCCTTAGCTGAATCCAAGACCTCTGTAACTCCCCAATATCAGTGGGCATGTAAGGATAGAGAACTGTGTAAGGGATGCCTTCTTCGTTAGTGGGCTCCACAATCACTGGTAATACAGCCTCATAGGGCATCCCAAGCTTCTGGGCATGAGCTCAGACCCATTGGAGGTAAGGTTGCATAGGAAGGGATGTCTTTGGTCCCAACTCTTGGGGGTCAGATCTGTTTACCATGCTCCAAGCTCGTATGAACCTTCGGCGATGCTCCTTAACGTCTTCCTTATAGTCAAATATAATGTCCTCAAGAAGTAACTCATGGGGACCATCTCTTCGAGCACGACCAAATTGTCACGAAGCCGGACAAGGATTTTAAGTTATACCTCCTCTGATTCCAAGCAATGGGACATTAGGGTATCCCCCACATCGGTCAATGACAGCAGTGTCTTCCATAGCCCGGGAACACCAAAGAATATTTGTATGAGCAAGTGACATTATTCTGTAGGACCAACCCAAACCTTCTTCGTTCTTCAGCACATACTTAGGGAGGTGAGAAATAAACCACCTTGACAGCAACGACATGCAGCACATAAGAGTCCCTCTTCTCCTCATAGTACGGGTGTGGAGAGCATGCAAGATATCTCCTAGCAAGGTAGGTACAGGGTTGCGATAAAGGAAAATCTTGATAGCATTCACCTCTACAAAGGAATCCAGATTCGGGAAGAGAACCAAACCATAGATAAGGAGAGCCAAGACATCTTCAAAAGCTTGAAAATCCAAATTATCCCAGAATAGTTGAGCCTGGTCTATCAGAAATTTGGCTAGAAAACCTTTGACCCCGCTTCGTGTTTCCCAATTGGATACTACATCAGCCTGTTTCAAATGCAGAGCTGAGGCAATGTCTTCTGGTCTAGGAACTTCTTTCATACCTGTGAAGGGTACCTGTTCAAGGATGGATATGCCCAATAGATGAGAGAATTCTTCCAAGGTGGGTACTAGCTGGTAATCTGGAAAGGTGAAGCAATGATGCACGGGATCAAAGAACTGAAATAGTACGCTCATCATCTGCTCATCAAGATTTAAAGTAACCAGGCTGAGAAGTTGACCGTGTCTCTTAATGAACATAGAAGTCTCAAAAACTCTTGAGGCTAGCTCTTTAAGTTGGTTAGGTATCTGCACAAAGTTGACTCGGATGGTATTTCTGCGCACGGAAGCCATAATATGCAAAACAGAACAAAGATAAATTCCCTTGGTCTTTGAAATGGTTAGTGTAATGGAGCAAGAATTCCAAGTTATGATGCATGCTGTCATGATAAACCACAGGTATAGCAAGCAACATGTATGGCAAACTCAGTCAAATCACACAAAACCCTTAGGTTTAAGGCTTGCATGAGGTCAAAGGTAATACCCTATTTAAGTTAAGTTGGTTCAAACCTGTCCTAGAAAAGTAACCGGGTTCTAGAGCATCTCAATATCATTGACCATCCTCCATCGGTCATGGTTTCAGCTCACGCAATCTTTTCTTACGGCCAGAACTATCTCGAGAGTATGGTCTCAACGGGTGTAGCATCGAGTATCAACCAGTTCTCAGCTTTACACCGAGTCTGGCTATCTCACTACTTTCTAATGGCCAAGTTGGGAGATTAAAGGTTCTAAGGTCAGTTGATACTTAACGACACCACGCAGTGGCCCTGTATTCTCCTTGTTTCTCCACAAGGGATACCGATACCAACCAATGTGCCACATCAACGTAGCTACTGCTTCAACCGTATCGGTATACACCGTACAGTTCCCTCACAGTCTATTGCTACTTACCTAAAAGGTATTCCCCAGATCCGGGTGTAGAATATATAGTAACCCAAAAAAAAACCTTAAAAGTAAAGCAAATAAAGCAAACAAGAGAAGCAATTATGATGACCTAGATCCTAAGGTATACCCCACTTATATCTTCCCCAGCAGAGTCGTCAGTTCTGTGATACGGTGGCAGAACCGACTGTTAATACTGGTTTGCGTTTTACGTTTTTTTGTTTGCAAAATTTCGCGGTAAGCAAGAGTCGCCATTGACTTTTATTTCATCCAACCGAAAGGAAAAAAGTACAGAAAAAACCATTTTTCGAGATGTTTCTGGGTATGGGGGGTAGATTATAGAAAGGGAAGGTGTTAGCACCCTTTCTATCCATGGTTTTCCATGGGCTCTTAGGTACTTGCTCATCTTTTTAAATTGCTTGTGTTTGTGTGCTTTGTTTTGAAAATGTTTTACTTCATGATAACCCTTGTATCAGTCCTCAAAGGTGTGACGAAGTTATTTTGAAAGTCGTTTTGAAATGTGTAGGTATGAGAAGTTTTGATTTGAGCAGGTACCTACTAGCATCTACCTACTCGAAAAAAGATCGTTTCTATTCTTGTTTCCTTTAGACAACGCTATCCTACTATTTAGAAATAGGTAGCACCATCATTGGAGTTTGTAAGGGTCAATTCGAAAGGGACGTATGACCACTAAAGAAATATTAGGACACCTTAGTAATAACCCTAGAGTCTTAAGATCATATTCGAGGCAACATTTCCGAGGTAACATTTCCGAGGCAACATTCGAATGGGACATTTGATCTTTGTTAGACAGGAGGGCAACCACTAAGACACCCTATGCTTAATGGTCGTTTACTGAAGGCAACCGAAGTGAGAGTATACCCTAAGAGTGATATGTGCGAGTGATTAGTTTCAGTTATTTATCTTTGCACATTAGGGTTTTCTAGACAGTTAAATATTTGCAGAAATTAAAAATGCGAGAAAGTAAATCTACGCTATTACAAGGCTTCGGGGAGGGGGATTAATTACATAGCCAAAAAAAACCCGGGGAAAAGCGTTAAGTAAAAAGTCCTAGATTAAAATATTACAAACCATGAACAGTTACAGAAATATTAGTAAAAATAATTAACACGCGCACGATGAATTAAATACGAGACAACTAGGGTTTTGACCCTTGACTAAACCTAATTGTGATTGATTAAGAAAATGTTTTTGTCATGTTTTGTTATTTAAGAAAATAATGAAACAATTTAAATTAAAAAGAAAATCTTAATTCTAATTAATTTTAATTTAAGAAAAAGAAAAAGAAATTAATTATTCTAAGACCTATTTTTGTATTTTTATTTATTTGAGAAAAAAAAAGCAAAATAAAATTAAATCAAAAGTTTTAACCTAATTTCTATTTGATTTTATTTATGAAAATAAATTACAATTTCCCTAAATTAAACTAAATTAAATTAATTTTGATAATAATAAAAAAAATTAATCCTAATTTTTCTATGAATGATTGATTTTATGGGTTTTATGAAAAAAAAGATTAATTTGTGAATTAAAATAAATAAAGGAAATTAAAAGAATAAAGAATAAAATAAAGATAAGAAATAAAAAGAAGTAAATGGGCCTGGTGGTATTTGCTGAAGGGGGGGGGGGGGGGGGGGGGGTGCCAACTGAATTTCTGGGCCCAATAAAGCTAAGGCCTGCTTGACTTCGTTGGATTTGATGTGCAGGTTGACTTGAGGAGCATGGTAGGCCTCCAAGGGTGGCACGTTAATCTGGGCCAGAGATGCGTTTGATGGCCAGATGTTGATGGTACATGGTGGACGTACACTAATGCAACGCGCTTGATCATTTGTTGAAAAACAATATGAAACAATTATGGGACCTGGGGATCGAACCCGGGTCCTTATGCATATTTCCAACGCACGCTTGCCAACTGAGGTACTTGACTTGTTTATACATATAATGAAAACAAAATATAATATATGAAAAAAATGGTTATTGGAAAATGCGCTAAGATTCAAACCACCCAACCAGGGAGTGTCACGCATCATCTTCTTCCTCCCAACCGTCGTTTTAGCCCAAGACATTTTTACCTACGGACACTGCGCTGTAGCTACAAACCTGTGTATCTCAAAAATTGTCCACAAGCAAGATAAATGACCATGGCTGGTACCAATCAACTTGTCTCATCCTCACGAGTATCATGGTACCAGAATCAACGTCCAATTTAACCTGTATTGCAAAGCCCTAAAACTAAACAAGAAACCCTAGCCATGGCAGTTTTACATACAGTCATCAAAAACGTAATTAAATAGAATGATTAGCTTGCAAACTCAATAAGGAACAAGAACATGTAATCAAAACGTGCAAATGATGTATAAATCAATGAAAAAGAATACAAGTTTTTAGGCTAACCGTGTGACTGCTACAAAGTGTTTCGGGACGTGGGGAGGCTTGCTAGTGATTGGAACATGTTCCTGAGAAGTCCAGCAATCGATTGGTAAGGTTAGGATGGCTGGAGATGGCCTGTAACTTGGAATTCGATCTGCACTTTTCTTTGAAATTTTGAAGTTTATTCGGCCTCCTTCACGACTGCTCAACCTCTTCTCTTGCCTTGGATTCCTTCTGTATATGTAGTGCAACACATTAGGTCAACAAAAACGAATTGAATCTTGCCCATTATGAAGATTTGATTTGTTCTTTCATGGCATATGATATCTTTCTAAATTTGCTTCAATCCAATCTTTTTTCACCCAAATCAATCTTGCACGAATTGGTTGTCTTGTTAGCTGTACATAGACTCAAAAGGTGCACAAAAAATCCAAGATTTGATTTTCTTATTTTACCATTTAATTTGATTTATTTTGATTTAAATGAATAAAAAATAAAAATAAATGATAAATATAATAAAATAAAAGGTGTAAAATCTTAGGGGTCGTGGGTCCTATTAGAAACATGTTTCCAAACAAGAAAACATGGGCCCCTTTGGAAAAAATGCAAATTTGATCAATGTTGACTTTTGGCAATTTTGCAAAAAAGGTCAACTTGGCCAATGCATAACTCTCTCAATTTTGATCCTAGAGAGGTGTTCTTAGACTTTTTAGAAAGCTTAGGATGTCCCCTAAGCAACCCTTTTGGTCTTATCTCAATTGAGTCTTCCATGTTCATGTATGAAGCTTTAACCCAAAAGGTGTTTTTGTTGACTTTCCAAAATGACCTATAATGTCAAAATTCATATCTTCTTGTGAGTGCATATTTTGAACTTGGGAGCTGAAGATTAATTGTAGGGAATTGAATCCTCTTCAAAATGAGTTTTGGATGGGTCATTTCTGATAAAGTATGAGAAAGTTATTCTTGGTCAAAGTTGAGTTGACTTTTTCTACAAAACCCTAATTTAGCAACTTTTGGATTTTGATGAATTATGAGCAATCCTTGAGGTATCATGATCAACCCTTGATAAAATGATGAAAGTAACTTCAAAATGTTGATGTTGACCCAAAATCTTGAGGTTTGACTGTATGTGTGCCACAATTGACTTTTGACCTAACATAGTTGATTTTCATGCCTTTGAGCAATTGACTGAGCATACTTCTTCTGCAAGGCTTGAAAGTTGACATGGATGATCTTGAGAACATATTAGGACAATGGTGAGCACTTGAGTCCTTTGTGGTTCATATATCCTGATGTAAAATGAAACCCTAATTTGAGGTAGAATGCCTTAAGAGAAAGTTTGTCTGGTCAACTTTGAACTTCCTTAAGCAATTTGGGGACCTCACTTGCCATGTGTTGGGAAATATGAGAGGGAAAATTTTGGGGTACAATAGTAATAATCTTATATCTTTTGGAAGAACTAACACTTGGACCCGATAAAATTTTGGTACCAAAGGTGAAACCCTATGCTTTGCAGAATTGCTTTGTAGCTTAAAGCCTTAGCGCATATCAAATGAAGTTGTGCAAAGCAAATAATACACTCTCGAGTGTACAAGTGATTTGTGAATTTAAAGTCTAAAATATAGGAACATTTGTTGATTGTAGATATCAATGATAAGGATCAAGCAATGTTTTTTTGTTGAGGATAATCTCAGCATCTCCGATCTTCAATGATCAGCTAACCCGATAGTAGGTTAAGTAGATATGTATGTGGTGGACATGTCTATCTCTTTGTTTAAACCAACTACCACATCAAAATATTATTAGAGAAGGAAACACCATAGTGTGTTGGTGTTCCCTTTAAAGACAAGTTTTATCAATACCCTTTGAATTTGAGGTAGTACACTACTTTGAAGTTGAAATGATCAAGAAGTTCTGATTAATTCTTCAAAATAGTGCTCTTATTTTTTTGCTCATCAAATAAAATCATTTTGCTAACCTAATATAGGAGTTTCTTAGTATTTTATAAAAAGGAGGTACAAGTAAATCTAGGTAGAAGTGTAAATGAAAAAACAAATCCAGCACAAGGCCCAAAAATCACCAATGCTGAAAATAGTATATCTAATCGATTGACATAATGCCCCAATTAATTGGATGATCTCAAAATTCAAATATTTGAAAACTTGAACACACAACAATAGCTAGGTGGTTGGCAAATAAATACAATGGAAAATTACAATGACTATCTCCCAAAATTCAAAGCTTTAAATTGATTGGAAGTTTCACCCAATCGATTGGACAATACCTATAAATAGAGATAAGTTTTCTATCTTTTTTTCATCTCATCCTACCTATTGTGTGAATTACATCAGAAATACCTAATCCCTACCATTCTTTGATAATCACCTCAAATGGAACCAAAAAGAACCTGATCCTCTCAAGCCTCTCCATCTTACTTCTCTGAAAGCTTCTCCACTCAAGTACGAGAGAAGAATTTTAATTGATAATTTTCTGAAAGATGATTATACACCTCTTGTTACTTTGATGAGGATCTATTCAAAGGTTTCCTCTTGTAGAACTGTTCAACAATGTTGGCTTAAGAAACTTCATCTTAGAGTTCCCTCAAGAAAGGTATCCCGAATTGGTAAGGATGTTCTATGCAAACCTCACCTACCAAAATGGTATTATAAGCTCCTAAGTAAATAAACACCTCATTTCTTTGAATTCACAAAAGATTTCCTACCATTCATCAATTAAGACTACAACCTATAGATGATGAAGGTAATAATTTCAACTTTGATGTTGATGGCATATCTCTCGTAATCGATCCATCTTTCAACATTCCTTATCCCTCTTATCGTTGATGCTATACGAACGAATAGTTAGATGATTCACTATAATATGAATCTAGTCCTCTTCCCAAGGAGAAGCAACTCAAGCACCATTCACAATATATATTCCTACAGTTTAGTTTTTGGAAAACGGAGTCGAGAAAAATTGGGTAGATGTTATGGTCCATCATATGTTGGATAGAAAAAGGAAGACATGATTTTATACCCTATAGTGAATTAATCACAAAAATATTGAATTATTCTGATTTTAACTTGGATGAATAAGAATTATAAAGTACACACTCAATAATAGGAAAAAGCATATTAATCCAAATTATGTATGACATTTAAGGAAAAAAAACACATTGCACTGCCTCCTAAAGCACCATCAAGGGAAAGACAATGAAGAAACAATGACATCCACCCATCATGCTAAAACATTCTCAATCACATCTATAATAATCAAATGGCAATGCATTTAAAGTTAGCAAACCCATAAATAAATCAGATAAATCATCTCTCGTATCTCTAATGGTGTCCAACAAGGATGACAATGAGATGACCTAATTGTTTCTTATATGTTTATTATTGTTTGTATGTTCTTCGCAATTTCCATTTTGTAATTTCATTTGAATTGAATAAAATAATGGTTTTTATTTCTTAAATGACTATGTGCCTATATATTTGCATATTTAAATTCTCACAATGCATCATTTTACCTGCCTTTTTGATTTTGAAAAAGGGGAAAAGTATACTCTCAGGGGGTGTAAAGTATGCTCTCTACTTTATTTAGGGGGATTTTAACTACTCCGGTTATATATTTATATATTTCTCATTTAATAATTCCCTGAGAGATGTGTTATCATCATCAAAAAGGGGGAGAATACAGAACCATGTTTTACAGGTAATCGAAGAAGCTCCCGATAATGTGCTTTTGATGATGAAAACTAAAAAGAGTACTTGTAACCTATGATGATTTAAAAATCAGAAGAGATTAATGATACAAGTAAACAAGTTAGAGTTTAGTGATCACAAACATCCTGTGATGATTATACTCAAATGATATAAATCTCAAGCCTTATCTCCAAGAAGATTCATGAAAGTATCTATATGATTGGTTTACTTTACCAGTATTGAAGCTTTAAAGTGTAAAAGAGAGGAAGTGTGAAATTTCTCTATGTCGCGTTTGAGTGAACCATGTTTTGTAAAGCCATAATGACTTTTTTGTAAACTTATAAGACTAAATTACACACACACTAAGCCAAGTTTTCAAGGACTCTATTTCTTAAGAAAATATTTTGTAGACGTGCCCGTTGAATACAGAATTGTCAGAATAATTTTGGACAAAACTTATATTGTCTAATCAAATGTATCTCATACCAAATGGATTGGATTAGTTGATGTTGTGATAAAGCAGCAAGCAAAAGTAAGTATTTTTAAATTTGTTTTATCGTCTCCACATGGATTAGTGCGAGGGAAAGAATGTCATTCAACAGTCTCCGTATGTCTGAGCTTGGGTTAAAATAGTTTAAAAGTGTAAAGTCAAAAAAGTAAATTATATTAACAAGAAAAATAAATACATTCTTTGGAGAGGAAATAACTCGTCAGGATTGAATTTCATCTACCCGTAAAATACCTAAATCTACTAATCAATTCTAAGCAACCTAAAATACTCGTCAATATTGTAACACCCCAATTCTACCCGACAATTAATATAAAAATCAGAGTTACAAAAATTCGACAACCGAATCAGGATGCTACAAATTCAACTTAAAACAACGACATTCATTAAAGATACATAACACATTAAACTTTGGATGAACCAACGGCAACATAATTTAATCTTTTGAAAACAACAACTTTCATAACTACGCAGCAGAAATCATAATATCCAACTTAAAAGAATATATCATCTTTGTCCAACTAAACAACTTCAAATAATAAGTACTTGACGAACAACAACTTGAGGTTCAATCAACTGAAATAATAACAACAATAAAACAACAAGCGTTCACCCCCCCCCCCCCCCCCCCCCCCGAGTGTTACGTATCAGAGGAATGACACCGACTTGAACTACTAAAGGTAAACCGCCTTCACTCTGGATTACCTGCACGTTACCAACATATGGGTAACATTCAAACAGAAGGGGTGAGATATCGTACCATATAATATAACGTATGATAAATAAAGCGTTAGAATCAGTTCATACATATTCACCACTTCTCATATTTTAACAACATAAGCATAATCAAATCAACCACACAACGACTCAAAATGTAACACAGATGCAACTTGTCTTTATGCAAATGCATATGGTAACAATGGAGCAGAAATACCAACTTAAATATCTGCCAATAAATAGAGGAATCAATAAGGCATAAGCCTTCAACTTAATATTTTTCCAATCCAGGCCAACTTAACGAGCATCAACTCCAACTTGATATGCGATGTATGCGACACAAACATGAACGTAGCAACAACAACAACAAACAACAACTCAACATAAATCAATGTTGGCCAAAGCCTACAACGTCAATAACAATTCAACATCTACTCAATATAAATCAACTTTGGCCATGAGCCTACAACATAATATCTGCCAAAACTAGAGGCATCTCAACATAAATCATCAACCTGCAAATTTCTCAATTTAGAACAACTTATACATCACTGGTATCGGCCAATAAAACATATAAGGACAATAGGACTAGGGAAACTACGTACCCCTTAACATGCACAACAACCAAGACAAAATAATAACTAACTCATACATCTTGACAAACACAGAAACAAAGAAGAATAAAAACTAACTTATGTTCCTCGGCACAACTTGCAACTTCGTGCTGCTCGACAACAATACCGTGCTCCTCGGCACGCCTCGCAGCCTAATGTTGCTCGACATCCAACACATATATTCTCCGACACACCTTGCAGCCTAAATGTCGCTGGACACCTAGCACTTCATAACGTCATAACGTCCACATCAATACAATTCATAACTTCTGACCAACTGCTCGGACTACCACAGTAACAGGAAACTATATTTCCTATCAATAGATTCATTAATTGTGTAAGAGATTCACACACAAACCTTCCTAAAACGACCACAACAACAATCCCTAATTTCCTGCCAACTGCTCGGAATACCACAACATCATAACAACCACACCACCCAGTGATAAACTACACTAACCTAATCATTGGTTCTACCAGGAAATTATTCAAACAACTCCAAACTCCCACAACACGACTAACGGCCAACTCAATAACAGGTTCACTAACCGCATAAGACAGTCATACGACAACTCCCTAAACGACCACAACATAGAAACAAGCAACTTTAATAACAAATCCAGAACATCAACGTGCAATAGTCATACAACGACCAATTCCCACATAATACACATCACAAATACCATTATAAGGTCAGAACCCCACCCTTACCTGGATTGAAGGCCACTCAACAAAATTCCATCCAACAGCCTTGATTTGTTCTGCTCGACATAGGGAAGCTTGCTCATCTCTTCGCGCAACTTCACACGGTCACCATACAAGACTTCTTATTCTCCAAAAACCAAACCCTTCTGTCAGCTTAACCTTATATCATCAATTCTGTTGGGCCTAACTTACACACCACCACTTTACTACTTCCAACCAATAACATAAGTCTAACACAATTATTCCATTCTAATATTATTATTATTATTATTATTATTATTATTATTAATCAACTAATTAATTAATTAATAATAATCTAACAACTTATACCAACAATACCCAACATCTCACAACTTCAACAAATAATCCAAAAATAATTTAATTAAATAATTAATTAAATTAACGGTCGTTACAACTCTCCTCCCCTTACAATATTTTCGTCCTCAAAAATTACCTTATTCGAACAACTCAGGATAGGATTCCTGCATCTTGCTTTCCAACTTCCAAGTCATGCTTTCTCCGACAGCTCCTAGCCAGACTACTTTCACCAAGGCAATCTCTTTGCCTCTTAGAGTCTTCATCTCACGATCTGCAATTCGTACATGCATCGTCTCCACAATAAGATTATCCCGTACTTGCACATCATCCATGTGAATCACATGAGATGGATCTGAAATATACTTCTAGAGGTGTGACACATGAAACACATCATGCAAATTAGAAATATTAGGCGGTAAAGCCACTCTATAAGCAACATTACCAACTCTGTCCAAAATCTGATATGGACCAATAAAACGAGAAGTGGGCTTATTAGACTTTAATGCTTGGCCAACACAAGTCACAGGTGTAACTCTCAGAAACACATGGTCACCTCCTTGAAATTCTAAATCTTTCCTTCGCTTGTCATGATAACTCTTCTGTCTACTTTGGGAAGCTTTCATCTTTTCTCGAATTAACTTCACCTTCTCAGTAGTCTCTCGAACAAGTTTAGGTCCAAGTACTACGCTTTCTCCAGATTCATGCCAACATAAAGGAGTTCTACAATCTTTGACCATACAACACTTCCAAAGTTGCCATTCCAATACTATAATTGTAACTGTTATATAAGTGAACTCTACTAACGAAAGATAAGTATCCCACGAACCTCCCTGTTTAAGAACACATGCTCTCAACAAATCTTCTAATGACTTAATAGTCCTTTCAGTTTGACCATCCGTCTGAGGATGATACGACGAACTCAACCTCAACTTAGTTTAAGTACGAAGTGCGCCTAAGAGGGGGGGGGGGGGGGTGAATTAGGTACTTTTAAAAATTCTGGTTTTTAGTGATGATGGTTCTTATTTTTCTGGTTATAAGTGAGTTTAGGTAAGCTTAAAAATGCATAAAAATAAAGAGACACGGACGATATATCCTGGTTTCCCTCACAGTCCGAGAGTACTCTAGTCCCCTTTCAACATGAAAGAGATTTCCTTATTGTGGCAAACTTAAACAAGAACTACCAACCAAACCAAGAACAATCCTCTTGGATTTTCACTAAGTTACCTATGAGAACAATTCTCTCAATGTAACTACACTTGTATCCAACAACTTGGAAAGACAAGATTTCAACAAAAACACTTAAACTTAATTCCAACAATCCTGGAAAATAAGTAAGTAAATATCAATTTGTGAGTTTGAGTGAGTAGAGTAATATTGATCACTAAGAGTGATTTGACAATGTATAATCTTCTTCTTTCAATAATAATATTGTACAAAGACTCAAGATATATTTTCTCAAAGTTTTATGTTTAAAGTATGAAAATGTGCAGAAAACTTATGCATGAAAATGAAGAATGCTTGAGTTTGTATTTTGAAAGTTCAGAAAATATTTATGAAAGAAGGTGTTAGATCTGGATTTGAAATTGAATATTTATATGTTCATAACACCCTTTTGAAACATCATGAAGATCTAGAAATGTATCATGAACAAATGCCAAGTTTGAGTGAAAAGATGTAATGAAAAGGCATGATCAAAAGGCATGAACAAAGCTGTTATTTTTCAAATTCGTGCAGTGTGCAATCGATTGCACCCTTGGTGTAAATTGATTGCACAAGGTTTTTAACAGCTATTTTTTCAAAATCTTTAAGAGTGCAATCGATTGCATTAACAATGTAATCGATTGCATGCAAAGTTAGTAGCAAAGATTAACTGAGTGCAATCGATTGCACTAACAATGTAATCGATTGCATGCAAAGTCAGTAGCAAACGTTTTAAAAAATTTAAGTATGCAATCAATTTCATAGGAATGTAAATCGATTGCACAAAGAAACAGAAGCAAAAGATCTGAAATTTTGAAGAGTGCAATCGATTGCACTAAGATGTAAATCGATTGCATGCAGAAGAAAAGTGAAATTTTATCTTTGAAAAGCTTGAGTAATGATTCTTAAACATTTCTTTTTCATTTTTGAGCATCTATATCTTAAGATCAAAGTAGATAATATTATTATACCTTTAAAGTTGTTGAGATCTTTGAGTGAAGATATTATCCTTAGATGCTTAGATGCTTGATCAAAGTCTTTGCCTTCTTTGTTAGCCATGGTTTGTCTTCATCAAAACAAAAGCTTATTTGAGAAGCTTGATTTTACATTCTCCCCCTTTTTGATGATGACAAACAATCTTTCTTTATGCGATGTACTTTCCGGAAGAGCTTCTCCCCCTAAGATGCAAAACTCCCCCTATGTAGGAGAGGGTTGGAATCCTTTGCAATTCTTCATCTTGATTAGGGAGTACCTTGAAAATTAAGACACATGAAATACAAGCATAAAGTACCATACATCTTTCTCCCCCTTTGACATTATCAAAAAGAAGGGAAAGATGCCTAAAGAAAATAATAATAGAGCAATATATTGACAAAAATTATAGAATTAAAACATTAACACACATTGTTTAAGAGTTACACAGAAAATTGAACAAACGAAACATTGAAAGAGTAAGACAATAACATAACAGAAAAAAAGAAAATAAGCAAAATGCACATAGTGCAATCGATTGCATTAAAGGTGCAATTGATTTGCACAAGAAACAAAATGGACAGAATTAAAAAAAAAACTTTGTGCAATCGATTACACTCTTTGTGCAATCGATTTACACCAACAAAAATTGTCCAAAACCAAATTTTTCTTGAAAATTTAAGTATCACATAACATAAATTCATATATGGCATGTATAAAATATGTATAAAAGTTATATCAAGGGTAGAATGCACCTTATAAGTCGCGTTCGTCAAGTATGCCGAGCTCTCGACGAATTTTGTAGAAAGGTTCTTTCGCCAAAGGTTTGGTGAAGATATCGGCAAGCTGATCATGAGTATCTACAAAGGTTACCTCGACATCTCCTTGAAGAACATGATCATGGAGAAAATGACGTCAAATGTCTATATGTTTAGTCCTTGAATGCATGACGGGATTCTTTATGATGTTGATTGCACTGGTGTTGTCGCATCTTAGAGGAATGCACCCTAGATCGAGTCCGTAGTCACGAAGTTGTTGTTTTAGCCACAAAATTTGAGCGCAACTACTACCCGCTGCAATATATTCAGCTTCGGCTGTGCTTAGAGAAACACATGCTTGTATCTTGCAGGCCCATGATACTAGTGCATTACCAAGAATGTGACAAGTACCACTTGTGCTCTTTCTATCTGTTTTACATCCTGCATAATCTGCATCAGAATAACCAATTAAGTTGCAGAAACTACCTTTAGGATACCACAATCTGACATTTGTTGTCCCTTTGAGATACTTCATGATCCTCTTTACCTCCGTGAGATGAGATTCCTTTGGGTTAGCTTGAAAGCGGGCATAGAGACAAACACTAAACATTATGTCAGGACGGCTTGCCGTCAAATATAATAAAGAGCCAATCATACCTCGATATTTAGTGATGTCGATGGAAACACCTGATTCATCTTGATCAACATAAGAACCGGAACCCATTGGTGTAGACATTTACTTGCAGTTATCCATGTCAAACCTTTTCAAGAGTTCCTTGCAATATTTGGATTGGTTGATGAAGATGCCATCTTTTAGTTGTTTGATTTGAAGTCCAAGAAAATAGTTCATTTTACCCATCATGGACATCTCAAATTCTCCTTGCATCATTGATGAGAATTCTTCACACATTTCTTGATTTGAAGAACCTAAGATGATGTCATCAACATAGACTTGTACTAGCAAAGTGTCTTCTTTGATTTTCTTGATAAATAGAGTCTTGTCAACTTTGCCTTTTTCGAAACCTTTTTCGCATAAGAAGTTGCTTAAACAATCATACCATGCCCTTGGTACTTGTTTCAGTCCATAGAGAGCTTTTCTTAGTTTAAATACATGAGATGGATTCTTGAAGTCTTCGAAACCCGGGGGTTGCTTAACGTATACTTCTTCAGTGATATATCCATTCAAGAATGCGCTTTTGACGTCCATTTGGAAAAGCTGAAAATTTAATGAATAAACATAGGCAAGTAAAAGACGAAAAGCTTCTAACCTTGCAACTGGAGCGAAAGTTTCTTCAAAGTCTATTCCTTCTTCTTGATTATAGCCTTGTGCTACCAATCTTTCTTTATTGCGAACAATTATTCCATTCTCGTCATGTTTGTTTTTGAACACCCATCTTGTTCCAATAATGTGTTTGTTGCTTGGCCTAGGAACGAGTTCCCAAACTTGATTCCTTTCAAATTGATTCAATTATTCTTGCATAGCTATGATCCATTGGTCATCGCCTAAAGCTTCATCAACATTGGAAGGTTCAATTTGAGAGACAAACGCCATGTTTAGGCAAGCATCCTTGAGATTTAATCTTGTAGACACTCCTTGACTTATATCACCAATTACTTTATCAATAGGATGATCTCTATGAGTTCTCCATTCTTTTGGTAGATCATTGAGATTCGATTCTTGTTGAGGTGATTCTTCTAGTTGAATGGGTTGATCCTTGGAAGAATTTTCTTGAGGACCTTCTTCAATTTCATCATCATTATCACAAACAATATTATCCTCCTTGGAGGGGTTAGATTCATCAAAATAAACATGCATAGATTCTTCAATAGTCAAAGTTCTTTTGTTGTATATTCTATATGCTTTACTAGAGAGTGAGTAACCAAGAAATATACCTTCATTGGATTTCTCATCAAACTTACCCAAATTATCTTTGTCATTGTTTAGGACAAAGCATTTGCACCCGAAGATATGAAAGAAAGCAATGTTTGGTTTTCTCCCTTTGAAAAGTTCATATGGAGTTTTCTTTAAGATTGGTCTAATGTTAACTCTATTGCTAACAAAACATGTCGTGCTCACCGCATATGCCCAAAAGTATTTTGGAAGGTTTGAGTCGCTAAGCATTGTTCTAGCAAGTTCCACAAGAGACCTATTCTTTCTTTCAACCACTCCATTTTGTTGTGGAGTCCTTGGTGACGAGAAGTTGTGAGATATTCCATGTTCTCCACATAATTCTTCAAATAGAGCATTTTGGAATTCTCCGCCATGGTCACTTCTTATTGAGGAAATTGTTAGAGACTTCTCATTCTGAATTTGTTTAGCATACTTATTGAACGCCTTGAATGCATCACTTTTCTGCACTAAAAAGAATGTCCAAGTATATCTAGAGAAATCGTCAACAATAACCAAAGCATATACATTACCTCCGAAACTCCTTGTTCTCGATGGACCAAATAAATCCATATGTAACAGTTGTAGTGGCCTTGTAGTGGACACCACATTCTTAGATTTGAAAGTTGATCTAGTTTGTTTCCCTTTTTGACAAGCATCGCATAGTCTATCTTTGACGAAATTTCTCTTAGGCAATCCAATGACAAGATCATGCTTAATTAATTTATTCAAGTGTTCCATATGAATATGAGCAATTCTATTGTGCCAAAGCCATGAATCATCGTTGTTCGCCATGATACATTTAACCTTCAAAGATGGATCATCAAGGGAAATCATGAATATATTATTGATTCTTTTACCTTTAAGTATAACCTCATGAGTGACTTCATCTTCTATCAAACATTCATCCTTGGTGAACTTGATTTTGAATCCTTTGTCAAAAAGTTGGCTAATACTTAGAAGATTGTGCTTTAGTCATTCAACATAAAGAACATCTTCAATGGATGTGAAAGCTGGAGCACCAACTTTGCCTTTGCCTAGGATTCTTCCCTTATTATTGTCTCCATAAGTGACAAAACCCTTGGCCTTTAGCGCTAGATGTGAAAATTGGTTTATATCTCCTGTCATATGCTTTGAACAACCACTATCAAGATACCAAAGATTGCATGTGGTCTTCAAGCATACCTCATTGTCTTCATTATCGAAGTGGTGTGAGGCCATCAATGCTAGATTTTCACTTTCATCACTATCGGAATCGGATGAGGAACTTATTTCATTGTCCTCCCATGCAACATAAGCCTTTTTGTTCTTGAATCCCTTCTTTCTTTTGAAGCCACATTTCTTGGAGAGTTTTGGACAATCCGGCTTGATATGACCTTGCTTACCACATTCATAACATGTGATTTCTTGTGTTGATGTGGAGCCTTCCTTTTTCTGAAAATGTTTCTTTCATTTTGAATGAGAAAAAGGTTTGTCATTTCTACCGAAGAACTTACCAAGCCTTTTAACAAGAAGCATGAAGTTTTCATCTTCTTGTGGATTGTTTTCCTTTTCAACTCCCTTGGAGTCTATCTTCAAAGCAATATTCTTGGATTTCTTCTCTTGATTTTCATGCTTTTCGAGTCTTCCGAGTTCCGTTTCGTATTCTTGAAGTTTTCCAAATAATGTTGCGGATGTCATGTTGGAGAGACTTTTCTTTTCTGAAATTGCCGTTACCTTTGGTTGCCATTCCCTAGTTAAGGACCTAAGTACTTTCAGATTCAATTCATCATTCGTTAAAGTTTTACCAAGAGCACTTAAATGATTTGTCAAGTGCACAAATCTCTTTTGTAAGTCAAGAATGGTTTCTCCGGGCTCCATTCAAAATAGTTCGTATTCTTGACTTAGGGTATTTAGTCTTGATCTTTTTAATTCAATCGTTCCTTCATGAGTTTGTACCAAGATATCCCATATTTCCTTTGTTGTTTTGCATGTCGAGACACGGAAGAATTCGTCCATGCTAAGTGCACCTTAAAGAAGGTTTATTGCCTTTTTGTCATAGAGAACTTTCTTCTTATCATCATCGTCCCATGCAGTTTTAGGCTTTGATGAGCCAACACCATTGATTACCGTTATCGGGATAAATGGACTATTTTCGATGGCATCCCATATTTCTTCTCCTTGTGCTTCTAGATGAACCTTCATGCGAATTTTCCAGAAGTCAAAATATTCACCACAGAATAGAGGAGGCTTGTTGTTACTACCACCATCTCTGAAAACGGGATTATGATTTGCGGAAGCCATTCTGGATCTTTTAGGAGCAGGTTACCTATAACCTGCTCTGATACCAATTGTAAGTACGAAGTGCGCCTAAGAGAGGGGGGTGAATTAGGTACTTTTTAAAAATTCTAGTTTTTAGTGATGATGGTTCTTATTTTTCTGGTTATAAGTGAGTTTAGGAAAGCTTACAAATGTATAAAAATAAAGAGACACGGGCGATATATCCTGGTTCCCCTCACAGTCCGAGAGTACTCCAGTCCCATTTCAACATGAAAGAGATTTCCTTATTGTGGCAAACTTAAACAAGAACTACCAACCAAACCAAGAACAATTCTCTTGGACCAAGAACAATCCTCTTGGATTTTCACTAAGTTACCTATGAGAACAATCCTCTCATTGTAACTACACTTGTATCCAACAACTTGGAAAGACAAGATTTCAACAAAAACACTTAAACTTAATTCCAACAATCTTGGAAAATAAGTAAGTAAATATCAATTTGTGAGTTTCAGTGAATAGAGTAATATTGATTACTAAGAGTGATTTGACAATGTATAATCTTCTTCTTTCAATAATAATATTTTACAAAGACTCAAGATATATTTGCTCAAAGTTTTCTGTTTAAAGTATGAAAATATGCAGAAAACTTATGCATGAAAATGAAGAATGCTTGAGTTTGTATTTTGAAAGTTCAGAAAATATTTATGAAAGAAGGTGTTAGATCTGGATTTGAAATTGAATATTTATATGTTCATAACACCCTTTTGAAACATCATGAAGATCTGGAAATGTATCATGAACAAATGCCAAGTTTGAGTGAAAAGATGTAATGAAAAGGCATGATCAAAAGGCATGAACAAAGCTGTTATTTTTAAAATTCGTGCAGTGTGCAATCGAATACACCCTTGGTGTAAATCAATTGCACAAGGTTTTTAACAGCTATTTTTTTCAAAATCTTTAAGAGTGCAATCGATTGCATTAACAATGTAATCGATTGCATGCAAAGTCAGTAGCAAAAATTAAATGAGTGCAATCGATTGCACTAACAATGTAATCGATTGCATGCAAAGTCAGTAGCAAACGTTTTGAAAATTTTAAGTATGCAATCGATTGCATAGGAATGTAAATCAATTGCACAAAGAAACAGAAGCAAAAGATTTAAAATTTTGAAGTGCAATCGATTGCACTAAGATGTAAATCGATTGCATGCAGAAGAAAAGTGAAATTTTATCTTTGAAAAGCTTGAGTAATGATTCTTAAACATTTCTTTTTCATTTTTGAGCATCTATATCTTAAGATCAAAGTAGATAATATTATTATACCTTTAAAGTTGTTGAGAGCTTTGAGTGAAGATATTATCCTTAGATGCTAGATCAAAGTCTTTGCCTTTTTTGTTAGCCATGGTTTGTCTTCATCAAAACAAAAGCTTATTTGAGATGCTTGATTTTACACTTAGAACCCAACGCCTCTTGCAAACCTTTCCAAAAATCTAAAGTAAACCTCGGATCTCTATCCGACACAATACACAAAGGAACACCATGCATCTTTACAATTATACTAGTATAAATCTCTGCCAACTTTGATATTGGAAAATTGATGTTAATAGGAATAAAATGAGCCGACTTCATAAGCCTATCAATAATCATCCAAATTGAATCATGTCCTCTTAGAGTATTAGGTAATCCTATCACAAAGTCCATCGAAATGCTATCTCATTTCCATTCTGGAACTTCTAACGGTTGCATCAACTCTACAGGCTTCTGATGTTCAACTTTCGACTTCTGATAAGTCAAACATGCATACACAAACTGAGCCACATCACTCTTCATTCCAGGCCACCAAAATAAATTCTTCAAATCCTGATACATCTTTGTAGCTCCCGGATGAATGCTTAACTTGCTTCTATGAATTTTCTCAAGAATCACTTTCTTCATCTCCGCATCATCAGGAATACAAATTCGATTATGAAATCTCAACAGACCTTGCCCATCTAACTAAAAATAACTATTCTCAGACTGATCGATCCCAACCATTGAATCTACCAGTTTTACATCCAACTTCTGAGCTTCTTTGATATTATCCAGAAAATCATTGTTAACTTTCAACATCCCCAACATAACACTCTGCGGTGTCACTTCGCAAACTAAGCCCATATCTCTGAATTGTTAAATTAATTCTAACTCTTTAACCATCATTGTTGACTTATGTAAAGCCTTTCGACTTAATGCATCAGCCACCACATTCACTTTTCCTGGATTATAATTCAAATCGAAATCGTAATCCTTTAACAACTCCAACCATCTTCGTTGTCTCATATTCAATTCTTTCTGGTCAAATAGATATTTTAAACTCTTATGGTCACTAAATACTTCAAATCTAGAACCATAAAGATAATGCCTCCAAAGATTCAACATTAAAACAACTGCAACAAGCTCTAAATCATGTGTATGATGGTTCTTCTCATGAGTCCTCATCTGCCTTGACGCATAAGCAACTACCTTTTCATTCCGCATAAGCACACCTTCTAAACCCATCTTGGAAGAATCACAATATACCACAAAAGGTTCTCATGGATTAGGTAATGTCAAAATCGGAGCCGACGTCAATCTTTTCTTCAATTCTGCAAAACTTTCTTCACATTGAACATCCCACACAAAAGCTCTAGCTTTAAAAGTCAACTTAGTCAACGGAAGTGCCAACTTAGAGAAACCTTCGATAAACCTTCTATAATAACCAGCTAACCCCAAAAATCTTCTAATCTCGGTGGTCGACTTTGGAGTTTCCCATTGCAACACAACATCTACTTTAGATGGATCTACAATAATGTCACTACCTGAGATAACATGACCAAAAAATCTAATCTCCTTTAACCAAATTTCACACCTAGACAGCTTTTCATACAACTTCTTCTCTTTCAAAACTTGCAATACTACTCTAGTATTCTGCATGCTCTTCTTCCAATTTAGAGTAGATCAAAATATCGTCAATGAACACCACTACAAACCAATCCAAATAAGTATGAAAGATACGGTTCATGTATTCCATGAATACTCCCGATGCATTAGTAACACAAAAAGGCATCATCGAATAATCATAATGTCCATAACGCATTCTGAAATCCGTCTTCTGGATATCTTCATCCTTCACTTTAATCTGATGATAACCCGACCTTAAATCAATCTTACTAAACACTCGGGCACCCACCAATTGATCCATCAAGTCATCTATTCTTAGAAGTGGATACTTGTTCTTAATCGTCACAATATTCAATTGTCTATAATCAACACAAAGCCTCATACTTCCATCTTTCTTCTTTACTAGCAACACTGGAGCTCCCCACGACGATACACTTGGTCTTACAAATTTCTTTTCAAGTAGCTCTTCCAATTGCTTCTTTAATTCTGACAATTTAGATGTAGACATCCTGTATGGTGCCATAAAAACAGGTATGGTTCCAGGTATAAGATCAATAGCCAATCCGAATTCTCTCTCTAGCGGTACATAAGAAATTTCATATGGGAAAACTTCAGGTAATTCACGCACCACCTGAAATTCGTCAATTATAACTTGATTCTCGACATATAACGACTCCATCAACGAGAACATCTGAGCCTCTTCTTGAATCAACTGTTACAATTGTCTATCATACAACAAACCAGCTTCCTCCTCTTCATAAGTAGAAAACCTCACAGACTTGTTATAACAGTTAATATGAACATAGTTATGCTCTAACCAGTTCATACCTAGAATCACATCTAACCCACTTAAAGGAAAATAAACCAAATCAACATCAAAGTTTCTGTCAAAGATCGATAAAGGACACTTTAAACACACAAGAGAAGTAGTCACCGACCCCTTAGCTAGAGTATCGACGATCATATATCTATTTATAGAAGACAACATAAGACCCAATCTTTCAACACAATCAGCAGTAATAATGCAATGAGTAGCACCTGTATCAATAATAGTGATTAAATGAGTACTATTAATGAAATATGTACCTTTGATGAGTCTGTTCTCATTAGTCGTCTGATTCTCAACCAAAGCAAACACTTTACCAATGGTTTGCGCCTTTTTCGACTTCTGACATTGACTACCAATGTGTCCTTCTTCACCACAATTTAAGCAAATCATCTCTTTATGCTTGCACTTAGATATAACATGTCTATCTTACCACAACGGAAACACCTCTTCACCTCAGCAGTACACACATTGCTCTTATGCCCAGGTTTTCCACATTTGAAACAAACCACACTAGCAGGAGCATCTCCCCCACTAGTTCTCTGACCCTGAGCAACTTTCTGTTTACCTTTACCAACTGGGGAATCGTAAGGCTTACCACGGTTCTGTTGGTGCTTACCCCTATTCTCATTGATAATCTTGTAATGAGAATTATTATCCTCTTCATAAATTCTGCAACTATCAATCAAATCGGAAAAGAAACAAATCTTCTGGTATCCAACTGCCTTCTTGATCTCTGGGCACAACCCGTTCTCAAACTTAATGCACTTTGAAAATTCAGCATTTGCCTCGCTGTAGTGCGGATAAAACTTAGCCGACTTAGCAAACTTTGCAGCATACTCAACAACCGACATACTCCCTTGCTTCAGCTCAAGAAACTCAATTTACTTCTTACCACGAACGTCTTCAGGGAAATACTTCATCAGAAACTCCCTACGAAACACAACCCAAGTGATATTTTCACCCGCAGTCTCCAATTTCTGACAAGTCTCTAGCCACCAGTCATCAGCCTCGACTGCTAGCATGTGAGTACCATATCGAACCTTCTGCGTTAGAGTGCAGTCCATCACACATAAGATTCTCTCAATCTCTTTCAACCAATCCAGCGCTCTGTCGGGATCATACTTACCCTTGAAGGTAGGCGGATTCTCCCTCTAGAAAGTTGCCAAACTACGAGATCCAGCATTCCCGTCAGTGTTCATCTGATTCTCCATAACATGTATCATTGCTTCTAAAGCAGTAGCGAGTGCAACATCATTCCTTCTAGCCATCTCAACTTATCACTACAACATAAACAACGGTTACAACTCAAATTAACAATACCCGATTGTTAGACAAAACTATAACTCAACAACTTGGTCAGACGGACCGACTTGCTTTGATACCAACTTTGTAACACCCCAATTCTACCTGACAATTAATATAAAAATCAGAGTTACAAAACTTCGACAATCGAATCAGGATGCTACAAATTCAACTTTAAAAAACGAAATTCATTACAGATACATAACACATTAAACTTTAGATGAACCAACGACAACATAATTTAATCTTTTGAAAACAACAACTTTCATAACTACGCAGCAGAAATCATAATATCCAACTTAAAAGAATATATCATCTTTGTCCAACTAAACAACTTCAGATAATAAGTACTTGACGAACAACAACTTAAGGTTCAATCAACTGGAATAATAACAACAATAAAACAGCAAGCGTGCATCCCCCCAAGTGTTACGTATCAGAGCAATGACACCGACTTAAACTACTGAAGGTAAACCGCCTTCACTCTGGATTACCTGCATGTTACCAACATATGGGTAACATTCAAACAGAAGGGGTGAGATATCGAACCATATAGTAGAACGTATGATAAATAAAACATTAGAATCAGTTCATACATATTCACCACTTCTCAGATTTTAACAACATAAGCATAGTCAAATCAACCACACAACGACTCAGAATGCAACACAAAATGCAACTTGTCTTTATGCAAATGCATATGGTACCAATGGAGCAGAAATCCCAACTTAAAAAATCTGCCAATAAATAGAGGCATCAACAAGGCATAAGCCTTCAACTTAATATTTTTCCAATCTAGGCCAAATTAATGAGCATCATCTCCAACTTGATATACGATGTATGCGACACAATTATGAATGTAGAACCAACAACAACAAACAACTCAACATATATCAACGTTGGCCATAAGCCTACAACATCAACAACAATTCAACATCAACTTAACATAAATCAACATTGGCCATAAGCCTACAACATCAACAACAATTCAACATCAACTCAACATAAATTAACTTTGGCCATGAGCCTACAACATAATATCTGCCAAAATTAGAGGCACCTCAACATAAATCATCAACCTGTAAATTTATCAATTTAGAACAACTTATACAACACTGGTATCGACTATAACAACATATACAGGAAATAGAAATAGGGAAACTACGTACCCCTCGACATGCACAACAACCAAGATAGAATAATAACTAACTCATACTCCTCGACACACACAGAAACAAAGAAGAATAACAAATAACTTATTTTCCTCGGCACAACTTGCAACTTCGTGTTGCTCGACAACAGTACCGTGCTCCTCGGCACGCCTCGCAACCTAATTCCGCTTGACATCTAACACATATATTCTCTGACACACCTCGCATCCTAAATTCCGCTCGACACCTAACACTTTAGTATCCTCCTCAACCACTAATTCGGCCAACAACACAGAACAACACAATGTCATAACGGCCACATCAATATAATTCATAACTTTCGACCAACTGCTCAAAATAAGATAGTAATGGGAAACTATATTTCCTATCAACAGATTCATTAAATGGATAAGAGAGTCACGCAAAAACCTTCCTAAAACGACCACAACAACAATCCCTAATTTCCTTCCAGCTGCTCGGAATACCACATCATCATAACGACCACACCACCCAGTGATAAACTACATTAACCTAATCATCGATTCTACCAGGAAATTATTCAAACAACTCCAAACACCCACTACACGACAAACAACCAACTCAATAACAGGTTCACTAACCGCGTAAGACAGTCATACGACAACTCCCTAAACGGCCACAACATAGAAAATGAACAACTTTAATAACAAATCCAGAACATCAACACACAACAATCATACAACGACCAATTACCACATAATACACATCATAGATCCCATTATAAGGTCAGAACCCCACCTTTACCTGGATTGAAGGTCGCTCTATAAAATTCCAGCCGACAACCTTGCTTTGTTTTGCTCGACAGCAGGTAGCTTGCTCCTCTCTTCGCGCGGCTTCACACGGTCAATGCACAAGACTTCTTATTCTCTAAAAACCAAACCCCTGTGTCAGCTTAACCTTATATCATCAATTCTATTGGGCCTAACTTACACACCACCACTTTACTACTTCCAACCAATAACATAAGCCCAACACAATTATTCCATTAATTCCAACATTATTATTATTATTATTATTATTATTATTATTATTATTATTATTATTATTATTAATCAACTAATTAATTAATTAATAATAATCTAATAACTTATACAAACAATTCCCAACATCTCACAACTTCAACAAAAATAATTTAATTAAATAATTAATTAAATTAACGGACGTTACAAATATCATCACGTATCATGCACAACCTAGGTTATATCTAACACAAAGTTGAGAGAACAACTGTATTGTCTCATCAGCGATGTCTCGCACAACTCAACAACACATAAGCGTTAAGAACAGATACCCACTGCTAATATTAAACCTAAATCTATCTCTAGAGTTTAGAACCTAATAGATGCTCCTCCAAGAACAAGATTTGAAGAGTATATTTCTATAGCAACTCAAATCCTAACACAAAGCAAAAGAAAGGATAAACATCGATATTGATTTGGGAAATAAATATAATAAAATGCCATAATTTGTACATATACATAAAATCAGAGTAAACTTACATACATACCCCCAATAAATGGAAACTATAAAGGGAAGAAAGGAGAGGAATCAAAATCTCTCGTGATGTCAATCACGATCAAAGAAGATTCAAACCCAGGATCATCAAGATATAACCTCCATTGTTGTTGTCAAAGCCTAAAATCTCAAATAATGTCGGTGATGGAGTTGGGCTAAGCGAGATTTGCACTCTCTTATTTTGTGCTACAAACTGGGCTAAGCGAGATTTGCACTCTATACTGTGTTGAGCGAGCTTGATAGAACTTTATTCCTCAAAATTTGCATGTTTGAAGTGTGCCTTCTGCTCTTATTACTCCATGCTCCAACCATGCAATAAATACCTACAAAAGAGATGAAAACTATCAAACAATATAATATTTATACGAAAACTACGATTATACAATTATTTACACAAAAGTTAGGGTTTTAACATAAAAACCAAAAGAACAAAGCTAATAAGTGCCACAAAATACTACTAATAATAATAATAATGAAATTTTGGCCCTTATCATTAGTTCAAAAGTTGCCCTTAAGCGTATGTGACAGTGTATTAATGAACGAAAACATCCTTGTATCTTTTATTTCCTTTTGAAATTTCATAATAATTTATTTTTGGGGCATCCAATCGATTGGAGCAAGGTGTCAATCAATTGGCACATTAATTTTGGCCAATAAAAATTTCGTTTTTCGTGTCAACCCTCTAGCCTATAAATAGAGGATATTCCATTTACAATTTCACATCCAAAAAACATGAGCATTCCATCTCACTCCCCACTCTCTCTCTCTCTCTCTCTCTCTAAAATATATCCAACCGTCTCTCACATTATAATAGTCGTACCACTTCGAGAAAGTCCTTTTGTTTATTGAGAAATTTTGTATTCTGAAAAGATAATTGTTGTAAATTAACCAAAGAGTATTTTTCTCTTGGTTGAATAATTTATCCATAAGGGAGTGTTTGTGTGGGTTCAATTATAAACCCTTTAAAAAACTCTGGTTTCGGGGATTTAGGTTCTAAGTCGCTGATTTAGTTCGTAATCTAAGCCCAGTTTAAAAGATTACTTCGGTTTGAGACCAACCTGATTCAAAATCTCAATTTGGTTCGTGATTTAATGTTGTTTTTATAACTCACTCTAGTTTGAGATAATCCTGGTTCATAATCTCATCTTGGTTTGTGGTCAGCGTGATCAAAACCCCAGTTCGGTTTGTGAGTTCATCCCACTCCGGCCCCCAGTTCTTTTAAACTTGAAGATTATCATACAAGTATTTCAAACCACAACTTTTTTGAAACCCATCATTCACCCCCCCCTCCCCCCCCCCCCCCCCCCCCCCCCCCCCCCCCTCCTCCTCCTCTTATGTGTGGAGTCATATGTTCAATACATAATACTTCATTTGATTGCTTAGCAACACCAATATTGAGATGTAATTTGCAACTGACTCCTTATCATTTATCTTTGTGCTTTCATAGTGCTCCCTCAAATATTATATTTTAACTTCTTCATCTTCTCATCATCTCCATACAACTTCTTGAGTGTATCCCACACACCCTTTATCGTTTCTTCCTCAATTATTATCTCAAAGATGTTTGAATCTACACATTGATGGATCAAGAACAAACATTTCCCATCTTCCTTACTCAATTCTCGATGAGCAATCTTCTACATTTATATTATACTGGCTTCCCAAGACAACAACTCATCTTTCATGATTTCAAGCACATCTTGAAATCTATATATAAACTTCATTTGCATGCACCATCTACTATAGTTTTCACCTTTGAAAAAATGGTATATTTGTATAGAATTTATTAGAGGTTGTACTTCCATTATTACAATTGATGAAATCTTGAATGAACAGATGCTACTTATAGTAATTTGTTGGGATAGCTTGGCGCATAAAGCTATAAGCATAAAGAGGGATAAATGAATTTATATTGAGTTAGAATGAAATTAGGGTAATGAGAATTTTTATTGGAATTATCTGAATGTGTTACAAAGGATAGACAGAGTAGATATATAACCAAACAACAACCTAACTAACTTTTTTAAAACTGTCAAGTTATGATAGTCTACCTGTGTTGTAAGTCACTTATTTGCAACACAATCAATCTGTCACTATAAATTAATTACATTACCAATAAATAAAATTTGTTTAATATATTTTACCTAATTCATAAAATTAGTCTCCTTATTTTAAATTCACAATTTTCTCTTTTCTCCACTTCTTTGGCACTAAAAGTATGTGTTGTATCCATTTTTTAACATATATTTTTCATCTATGAAGTTTCACAAAGGTCCATATACAATGATTTGTCACATTTCATAAGTGACACATCATTTGAAAATGTAGACCTTGTAAATTTTAAATGAAAAATGTGAAAAAGACCAAATTTGTTTGAATTTGAAATAGATGAATCTAGTTTCGTTAATCAGTTAAAAAGGGGAGATCAAACCTATAATTAAGTGTAAGTTCTAACAAATGGTATTTAGATCATAAATGTTTTAGGTTTGAAACTTCAAGATTTAGGTGTCCATTCTTTGTTCTTCTTCTTTGAGTGACAATGAATAACTCTTTGGAGAATCTTGACAATAGTCTTGTTGAGAAAATTCTAGTTCTTAAAAAAAAAAGAAGTTAGGATTGATGGAGAAAGTAGATGAAAGTGATATTTGAATTTCAAGATATAATATAAGTGGTTTATAATGGAATAAAAAACCTAACCAATTATTCAATTGGTGCTAAACGTGCAATATACAAAGATTTAAAAAAAGAAGAATTTCAAAACTACACTGGTATATATATACCCGTGTGTGGCACGGAATACAATTTTTTATATAAAAAAATATTTTATAATTTATTTCTTAAAATTATTTCCCTTTTATTTCAAAACAATTCAATCGAAAATAATTACAAAATAAAATAAAATGAGAACTCATACCAAAGGCACACTTCAACACATAACAATAAAAAGAGTAATAAATAAAATGAGTGCAAATAAAAATCTAACATGCCTAATCCATTGGCAAGCATGAAGTAGGTTTAATAAAGACTTTTATAAACAAAAAATAACTTAAACAATACTTATTGTAACATTAGTAGTCATACAAACACACTTTATTAGCAAGCTGAGCTTACCTGCTAGTAAACATAAACATTTATCCGAACCTTACATAAATATCACTACATTATGACCCTATAAGAAAACAAAAAAAAAAAACGGCTTGTTTGTTTTCTCGAGCCAAAATATTCACTTATGTATTAGAAAATCAAATTAGAAGTGAACCGGCTGGGTTTTGTTTGTTTTCATAGACCAAATTAATTA